>JBBBDQ010000833.1:340000-545000 GCA_037127315.1 Ascarosepion bandense
ATGTTGATCGTGCATTTATTTACTTTTTTTTAGTAGTTTACTTTTAGTTCTTTCTTCTCAATTTCATTTGCTACCTTCTGTAGGAAGCCTTGTAGTATACTTTTCGAGTCTGCTATTAGCAATGTGTTATCTTCGTATCTTTTATTATTAAGATCGTGATCGCCAGTGACGTATACTGGTAGGACTTATAGTTCTCTCAAAATTGCTTTGCTGTATAAGTTGAATAAATCCGGTGGGAAGACTCATCCTTGTCTTACAAGCCTTTGTATTCTTGTATAGCTGCTGAACTTATTTCCTGTGCGTATGCAGAAGATTTGCTGCTAGTGTAGGTTCTTTATTATTTTAATCTATTTCCCGAATAGGTCAAGGTTGCTGATCACCGCTAACAAATCTTTTAGTATATTTTTATACATCACAGTAACTCTCTACCTTGAGTGGTTCTTGGGTTGAAGATTATTATGAAAAAAGTATATTAAACAATGCTTCTTAAGCTATAACTCGAAATGGAAAGATTACATAGATACGTACCTTTCCCAAGGGTGTTAGTGCGAAAGTGTATGTTGTAGACTTATCCAGAATTTAAACACATCACTCTGTCAACGCTTTCCAAAGCGATATTCACTCCGCACACAGTAAATCTCTCATCAAAATTTACCAAAACAACCTATGTGTACAAAATAATTTTCGTTCTCTGAAAAAAAGTTTTTAAAAGTTTTCTCCATTTAAAATACTAAAGACATTATTAGATGCATCTGAAATGAGACTTCGCTTTGAAGTATAAACATAAAGTAAAGTTTTATTGGTTCAGGGAAGCATATTTCAGTTTCCAACGAATAAATTAATGTATTTCTGAACATTACCTTGATAGAAACCAACTTGGCAAACACATATGTGCAGCCATAATAAACGCTCATGAAATATTTGCGAAACATTCTAACATTATTGTCTCGTTCTATGCCCTACATATTATCATTTGGTTTAGTTTTATAATTAAAAACATTCTGTTAAATAACGACTTTATGGTATTCGTAAGAACCTCAGTACATTGAAAATGACATTTGAGGGCAAGTTATTTGTTAATAGACATTTCTAAAACCTATAAAATGATAACATATTGTATTTTCTTTATTGGTATATTTATTTACAATAACAGTTATTCCTGTTATTCTATCTAAGTTCATATATGTAGGATTTAAGTATATATATTAGGATGAGTCATAGATATTACCTGGTTTTGTTATTCTTTAAAAAAATAATACAATTTCATTTTATTCAGTTATATATTCGCCATTATTTGGAAAGAATTTTTGTTAATTTTCAGGTGAGCTTTAGCTACATTTTTGTAGAATTCTGCTGATTTTGATGCAAAACATATTTTAGAAACTTTTTTGAATCTTTTTTTCGTTACAAAAAAATTCCCTTAGAAACAGTTTTGCAGTGATCAAGTCAGGTAACAATCGGTTGCTGTTAAGTCAGGTGAATATCGTGTATAGAATTAAACAGTCCAAGTTAAATACAAATTTGTTTTCTGCCTTATTCTTTTGTTATGTGGCTTTGCATTATCACGGAGGCGAACAGAATTTTCAGATTGGTGAGCGCAGGGTAAACTTTGAAATAAAATTTTATGGACAGGTGGATGTTGGATAGAAAAAATGCGCATTTAATAAATCTATGTAGATTTTAACCTGAGTATCCAGTCACACGAACAGCATTAGATCTCTTAGGGGATCTTAGACTTCTGGGGAGTTCATTTTAAAGAAGCATATTTGTAATGATGTCTGTTCTGTAAATTGTAAACATTTAATTTTTAATAAACTGTTACAATATATTAAAGAAAAGGTTTATTAGAGTGATTGGTAAAATTAAGGAAGAAAAACACAATATTCTTATTACTAAATGTAAGAAATAAATTTAACATCTCGCATTAAATTTATTATACATAGAACTTGTGCAAATTAATATAAACAACTGCTTTAGTTTCCTTACTTTCAACATACGGTCAGTTTTAGACCTACTGGAGTGACAGGGTGTAATCAATATTTTTTCCTTGGATTAGGTCATTTGCAGTGGTGCGTAGTAATATGAATCTAATTTTGCGGTGTATGATGAAATTTTTATCGCCATGAAAAATATTGCGTCATCCGTGATTGCATCAGATGTTTATCACGCCGAGACACTATTGTCTCGACTGTCGGTTAGTTGTCCTACGGTGATTGTCTGCGACGGAAGTTACTCCAAGGAAGCACACGAAAATTATAACACTGCACTAACACTCTGGCAATCCTTACAGAGGGATGGTGGATATTTTTAGTGTCAGCCGTTTGTCTGTTGTGTCATCAAAGCGAATAAAAAAAAACGGATCCATTAGTCTGAAACGTAAAGAAAGTGTGGTCAAAAAGAAAAAAAAAACACCAAGAGATGACGTATACGTGATCAGGGACATTCTGAAAAATTCTAAGATATAATTCGTTTTGTTTCAATTAATCTGCACAAGAGTGTGCAGTCACCTTCTTAAATGCAGCTTAAATATGGCGAAAAGGTTTTTTAAACATTTTTTCTAAAAGATTACTGCATATGGCCCCGGGAAACCGGGGATGACTTTTAAAGCTGGGAAGACGTGACGAGGATTAAGTTTTCTGAAGTGTATTCCTGCTATATTACAACTGTATTTCATATATATATGAATATATATATGAATATATATATATATATATATATATATATATATATATATATATATGTGTGTGTGTGTGTATGTGTGTGTGTGAATATATATATATGTATGTATATATATATATATATATATATATATATATATACATTTGTGATGAAAAAAATAATTGTGTATATATTTATATATATATGTGTGTGTGTGTGTGTGTTTTTGTGTGTGTGCAAGAGAAAGAGTGGTAAGTTTGTGTAATTTTTATTTCTAAGTGTCTAAGTATAAGGATTGATTTCTACGAAATGTGCTTTTCAATGGAATGAAAGTTCAGGTTAATTTCAAATACATGAAATGAAATTTATATTCATAGCAGAAACTTTCGATACCGCAATAGATTTTGAAATATTTTCCAAGCATAGCTAAGGACAAAGCGAGATTTCAAACGTGGAGTCGCAACGAAATATCAACATCTCTACAAGAAAACTGAGCTGTAAGTTTAACATTGTGCCACGGTAATATATCACGTTTTAGAAAGCTTAATACGCCAAAATCAAAGATCCGAAGACACACACCGCCAGTTTCACCCTAAACACAATCTTTAGGCCATGCGTCAAATTTTTGCTCGTCGTTTTACATATACAGGTCAGTAATGCATTGTGTGTACTCTAATGCATTGTGGGTAGTATATTGCATATAGTATGCAATAGTATATTGTAGTATATTGCATTGTGGGTAGTCTATTTTATTAATCTACTGATCATTTTGATGGGCGTGTTTTTTAATTTGTTTAATATTTATTTAATTTATTTACTTGGATGAATTTATTTTACTTGCTTTTGTTTATTTATTTCATTCATTCTTGTTCTTTTCAGTTTTCAATTTTTAAGTAGCGTAGTAAATATTTTGTCAGTTCTTCAATATGGCAGTGAATGCTGGACAGTATCATCAAAGATGAAGGTAAAACTTGAAGCAGCTTAAATGTGGTTCTATAGAAGGATGCTGCGGATATCGTAGACCGAGCATGTGAGCAATGATGAGGTTTTGGAAAGGATGGAAACAAAGAGGAAATTAATATTGACCATCAGGAAGAGACAACTAATGTTCTTAGGGCATGCAATAAGGAAAAAAAGCTTGGAGAACCTGATACTTACAAGCCAGATAGAGGGAAAAGAGACAGAGTAAAGCAGCGGATAACACATTTGAAGGGCCTGAGCAGGTGGATGACAGAAGGAGGGTTACGTGGTGTTACAGGAGAAAACGTGCTAAGGGCCACCAGGAACAGGGTGAGGTAGGAAACTATGATCGCCTACGCCCTGAAAGGACAAGACACATAGAAGAAGAACAAGTAAATATTTGTTTTTGTGTCTTTATTTTGAGATGATCGTTTATTTATAATCATTATCTTTCTGGTATGGGAAGGTAATTATTAGTAGATAGCAAAGTTAATGTATACATATGAGTAAAGGAAAGACCTTAGAAACTGCGCACACAAAACATCCTTTACAATTAGTAAATAAGCAAACAGTACTTTTTAAACATAACTGGTAGATTAACAATTTTACCTGGGATATTATCAACAATACACAAATCACACACAAACAAATAGCATAAAAATAAAAATAAAACATCAACCTACAGCAATCGAATTCCAAATCTTTAAACTTTGGCTGGGAGAAAAACGGCTATAATTACTTTCAAATAAATAAGTAAATATGATAGGCAAAAAATAAAAAATTAACAAACCACTTCTACAAATTAGAATAATACAATCAAAAACTCACAATGCAAAAGACTACTCACAATGTATCATTGACCTGTATATATAAAAAATCGATGAAAAACACACTTCTGACCTGAAGATTGCGTTTAGCATGAAAAAGAGTTTGCCCCCTGTTGATTTCAATTACCAATTTTATATTTAAATACGCTTTTTACTGATATTGAGCCCCTTAAGCCACAAATATAGCATACATTAAAATTATATATATATATATATTGTAATCATTTCACACCAAGCAAGGCAGAACTGTTACTATCACGGAAGTATATGGAAAAATTATTAAGTTATGTAGAAGAGACACCATAAAAGTACAGGAATTAAGAGGATAGAAGATAGCTATTAATATTGCATTTAATTTTTTGAAGTTCAAAGCTCAATGGTAAAGCTGCAGCCAATATTGATATGCATTAAAAACTGTATGTGGCAGTCATTTTGACTGCCACATGCTATTGAGGGTAATTTAATTTTGATCAATGCGTTTTATCACACACAAATGCACGCACACATACAATTATATATATATATATATATATATATATATATATATATATATATATATACAAAGAGAGAAAGAAAAGAGTTCAGCTAATCATTCAAAAATGACTATATTTCCACAGCTTGGATTTGTTTTTCTCTCAGACAGATATTAAATAGCTGCTATCGAGTCTGGTCTATCTGCTATTTAATCCAATGTATTGGTACAAAATATCAACCAATGACATTTTCAGGAGATATTAATGGAGAAACAGGAGAAAATGTGCTAAGTACAATATGAACGGAATATGAAGCCCAACATTCAAATTCAAACCAACGATTCCATTGTGTGACGATTATAGAAACTAATTGAAATTAATCTAAACATACCGTTTCCATATTTGCGTGTGTGACTGTCCGAGGGATTTTATTCGTTTTAGGCAGACATTTGACAAGAAAATAGCGTGACGGCTCTAATAGATGCATTGAATTTGCATAGATCAACATAATAAATGAACGAACGCAACTATGAAAATGATATTCAAAAGTTAAATAAAAACGCATGCTTACTCAACGCCTTCTCCTTTAGTTATCAATTTACAAATGTAAATGTAACGTATCAGGGGTCATCTTTCAAAAAATGTTTATATTTTATTTCTTGCGTATAGCAATATGCAAACATTGACTGCCAAACAAACATTGTTAGACAACGGAAAAACAGTTTGTATTTAAAAGAAACCAAATCCTGTATAACCAGCGCATGCGACCATGAAGCATTTGCATTAGACAAAGTGCTGAGCATGTAACAACTCTATTTCTCCTCCCCTCTTACTCTCTCTCTCTCTCTCTCTCTCTCTCTCTCTATCTATATATATATATATATATATATATATATCCAAGTAAAGAAGACCCAAGGTTTTACGATATTGAGTTCCCTGGCATTTATTTTTTTTAAAAACATTGCTCAATATAATAAAATTATAGAGCATTATATAATCATATACTTATGAATTAAAGTACATTGCAACACGGAAATTTCTCTGTTTCGAGATAGAATCTCGTCTTTAGTAAATGTTGGATGTTGGTTGTGAAAATGATTTACAATTCCGTAACCATCATCCAACATCCAACATTAACTGATGACGAATGATAGAAATTTCCTTGCCGCAATGTAATTTTAATATATATATATATAATCTTGTGTTGTGATAATGTTTCGCGTTAATTTTTTTGGTAGCTTTACTGATAAAAGAAATTTGGGCAAGCAGGGCTTTTTTTATCGTAAAGTCCTCGATATCGGGTGAAGATAGAACGTTGATAGGTTTAATGCAAACAATAGTGACATCATAACAGTAACCTCAGAAAACATCGAAGACGGCATGTAGCCACTTAGTTAAAGTGACATATTATTTGTAATAAACATATATATATATAGCAAGTAATAGGAAATTTACATGAATGCAGTGGAGGTAAATTCAGAGTATTGCCTATGTACCAATATGCAGATTTTGACCCTCTCTTGATGCAAGAGGAAATATTTATAAAAGGATAGAAGCCTTCCCTCAACAAAACAACAATTTTGAAATATAAACAGGAATTCAAATTTCGTAAAACAGTGAAAAAATTTTTATAGCCAACAAAGGTGACGGGAGAGATATAACATGTGAGTGTGAATAAAAAACAACACTCACGCATATGAACATTCCGATTTATTTATACACGATAAATTGGCCAGCCAAAAAAAACCAAAATAAACAGTTTTTGAGATGAGAAGTTACAAGCTTATTCGCCGGAAGAGTGTCAAATTTAGAATCAAAACACGTGTAGCGATACCATTATGGACACTTAATATATCATACAAAAAGCAAGTAATATTAATAATAACAACAACAATAAATCTACACTTTAAACAAAACTTTCACAGATACTCACATTTTTTCGTCTATACATATTTCTCTCGCCTGCACAACCCCTTTTTCTGTTGTTAATATATATATATATATATATATATATATATATATATATATCTGTTGTTAATATATATATATATATTTAATTTCTTTGCAATCTATTTAAAAAGGAAAAGTAGACTAATTTTTCTCCAGTTTCTGAAAGGTTTTTTCTGTTGCTGAGGTGATGTGTCGTCCCCCGTGGGGATCTTCATATCGAAATGGCCATTCAACATCTTTGAATTAATCCTTTTTTAATATATATATATATATATATATATTTTATTTTGTATTAGTTATTACAATGGTTTATAAAGCATGGTATCACTACAAAACTTTTATATTTCGGAGCATCAGTGCTCCTCAACTTTTGATAAGTAGAAATGAAAAATAAATGGTGAAAAAGATTTCTTCTTGGTAATGTGATATGTAAGTGATGTGTGGGATAGGAATTTAGTATGTTTAAACCGGTCAGTCAGCAATTTGTAACCATAGAGATACAGCCTTGGGTTAGGAGAAGAGAGTGGGTTAGCAGCAGTTTTGGACAGGTCATTTTTAGTTTTGTCTAGGTAATTCTTATATTGGGATGTAAGGTTTTTTAAAGAAAGGGTAGGCATTTATTTATTTTACTACTATGAGTGGATGGAATAGAGTAACTTTTTAGTGTTGTGTGGCTTTATTTTATTTTCGAATACAATATTCATTTTTTTATTTTGTAGATTAAATATGGATATTAATAACTTTTGGTGAGGATTATCTTATGTGAATGAGGTATGTTTTGCTTAATTAAATTTTAACGAAAAATATTTTCGATGTTTACATAACACAGCTAATTCATCACTACGGTTTAATAGTTTGCCATTCTTGGGTTACTTTAGAATGTGCAGCTTTTCACTTCAGCATAAAGAGCAGATCTCATTAAACCAATTGCAGGTCCTAGTTTTTTTAGGATTTTCCATTTTACTTTGGGTTTCTTTTTTGTGTCCTTTAATTTCCAAAAATATGCAGAAAGGGATGTTTGATTTCGATATGTTGTTTTTAAATTAAGTTAAGTTCATGCACCAGCGCTGCTTAAAGGTGTGTTTTGTAGATTCAATGTGGACTTTATTTACAGTTGGGTTTTCAATTGATGTTATATTGCATTGATAAACAATTCAATCTATTTTACACCTATTTTGTAGTGGGCAATTATTGGGGTTTCTACAATTGCATAAGTTTTTATTCATTATTTTGGTAGTTATTTTTTTTTATTTCTATCGATGTGTTGATTTAAGATATATTTATTATGATTTGAAATGAATTTTTCAAGTAATTGTGCAACTATAACCTAGTTTAAGTATATTTCTGTTAAAAATTTTACTTAGAGGGTTGTTCGTGGGAATTGTTTTTTATTTAAATTGAGGAACTTCTGCCCTAAATTGGTGTTTAACATTTGGTTGAAAGGAGGTGTATACCAAATGATTTTCTATTTCTATTTTTCCTATTGCGGTAATAGTTTGTAATATACTTGATGTCTTGGTTTTTGTAGCCACTTTTTAGGGACTTATTGTAATACGATTAGTTTATATATATATATATATATATATATAGATATATATATATATATATATGGATCCAACGTATTTCATAAATATAACGCTCTACGTTTGTATCGAGCACTCTTTATAGTAAATGCATGAAAAGCAAGTTAAAAAAAACTACGAGTCCCACATCTTTGTTACAATTATATATATATAAAAACTTTTGATATTCTACAATTTCATGGGTAATATGCATTTCGCAGCCGGAAAATAGCGGCTCGTCAGACCCAAAAATAATACCGAAAATAGTTACACACAGACGCTGATGTGCCCATGTTGAGAATAGACATTTGTAACGGTAATCTACAAAAAACAATTCCTCGCTCATTAAAAGAAAACCCAAAGAAAAAAAGAAAATTGATGAATGGAAAGAAGAGAAAGAAAAAGAAAAGAAACGGAAGGAAAACGAACAGTATGAATAGGAATTAAAGTTAACGTCTTAGCTCTACACCAGCGTCGATTGCAAATCACCTGCTTTCTTATTTACGATAAAAATAAATTATAAATCTACTTTTAAATACATAACCGCCCATACATACCTACCCATATATATATATATATATATATATATATATATATATATATATACCGTTTTCCCCCCTCTCCTGACTGCTCCCTACTAGATAGCGTTTGCTGACGACATAGATAAGGCTATTTCCTATCACCCATTTGCTCACATATTTGTATTTGGAGACCTCAATGCCCATCACTCTGAGTGGCTTGAAAACGCCGTTACTGATCCAGCGGGCATTCACGCCATGAACTTTGCTATTTCCCAATCCCTTACGCAAGTGGTGGACTTCCCCACTCGCTTCCCAAGCAGTCCCTCGGGTCATTCCTCACTGCAAGATATGTTTCACCTCTGTGCCTGACGTCTGTCATTCCTCTCCGTGGTTCTCTCCGGCCTGCTCAGCCGCCATGGCCCACAGGACAATTACTACCGTCTATTCCGGAGACAGTCAACTGACCACAATAGGCGCCTGTTCATATCTGCTCGCAATGAGTGCAAGAGAAACCTGAATGACGCCAAACAGTTGTTTGCTGAGAGAATGCGACAGCAAATAGCTGATCGCAAGTTCGGCGCCAAGGACTATTGGAGGATTTGTAAACGAGTGCTCAACAAGGGGAAATCCTTAATACCTCCTTTAATCCTTTAATTTGCCCACAGATTCTCATCCAACTCCACATTCGACTCGTCCGGAGTACACCCACCCGACTTCCCTATTAGAATTGCGGCCAAACTGCACGACGTATATATTACCCCGACAGTAGTATCCAGAGTAATTTCAAAACTCGACCCCCATAAGGCATGTGGAGACAATGGAATCCCGGTGATAGTCCTTAAGAGGTGTGCTCCTGAACTTTCCCCTGTCCTCTCTAAACTATTTAACTACTGCCTTTCTGCTTCCTGCTTTCCTGCATGCTGGAAGTTCTCTTCAGTCGTTCCTGTATTTAAGAATTGTGGTGAACCCTCGGACCATTCCAACTATCGCCCTATCAGTCTTCTACCGATATTCGGGAAAGTATTCGAGGCTATAATCAATGCTGAAATAGTTCATCATCTCACCGCCCACAAACTGTTTTCCGACAGGCAATATGGATTCCGCTTTGCCAGGTCCACGGCCGACCTGCTAACAACCGTAACGGAGTACATGCTACAGGCCCTTGATAAGTCTGACGAGGCTCGCGCGGTGGATCTGGACATCTCCAAGGCTTTCGACAGTGTTTGGCACTCCGGCCTCCTATGCAACCTACGCGGTTATGGTATTACCGGTCGCCTGCTTGACCTAATCCAATCTTTCTTAAATAACGGCAAAATGAAGGTCGTTCTGAATGGGCGTGCCTCTTCGTCCTATAGCACGAATGCTGGTGTCCCACAGGGCACTATCCTGGGCCCGACGCTCTTCCCTATTTTCATCAACGACCTCGCAGATGAGATCAAGTCCCAAGTAGGCATCTACGCAGATGACACTACAATATACTCCCACACCAGTAAGAAACCTGTCGTGGCGGACAGACATAATCTCGCTGCTGACCTTGAACGGGATCTACACTCTATCCTGGGCCCGACGATCTTCCCTATTTTCATCAACGACCTCGCAGGTGAGATCAAGTCCCAAGTAGGCATCTACGCAGATGACACTACAATATACTCCCGCACCAGTAAGAAACCTGTCGTGGCGGACAGACATAATCTCGCTGCTGACCTTGAACGGGATCTACACTCTTTGGTGAACTGGGTCAAGAAGTGGCTTGTCAAATTCAATTCATCTAAGACCAAGCTGTTGTCTGTCAACCATTACAGGCAACCTCTCCTGCTTCCCATAAGCATGAACCAAGCAATTCTCCCGGAGAGTAATACACTACGCCTCCTCGGACTTACCCTGTCCTCAGACCTCAAATGGAACCATTTATTGAATCCATAGCAAAATCTACTGCTAAGAAGGTTGGGTCACTATGTCGATCCAGGATGTTTTTTCCACCTGAATCCATCCTGCATATATACAAGTCAACCATCCGTCCGTGCATGAAGTACTGCTGTCATTTATGGTCAGGTGCCCCTGCCGTTCTCCTCAGTGTTCTTGACAGGCTCCAAAGGAGTGTCTGTAATGTGATAGGTACTGATCTGGCGGCTCGACTACAGCCACTCTCCCATCGTCGAAATGTGGCCTCCCTTTGTCTGTTCTAAAAATATTTCATGACTTCTGCTCAGACGAACTTAAGTCACTGATGCCTCCTCAACAGGTGTTTACTCGAGCAACCAGACTGGCAACTGGGTCCCACCAATTCACAGTCAGGTAGCCAAATGCAGACGACAGTTCTACTCCTGCAGCTTCTTCTCTCGCACTTCCCGCTTGTGGAACTCGCTCCCGTATTCTTGCTTTCATGACGGCTACTACCTCCAGAAATTTAAATGCAATGTCAATACTCATCTACTAACCACTGGACTCTAACTTTCTCCCCACCCATGTATAACCTTCCCTTTCTCTCCACTTATGTATCTGTCATCGCACCTGTTTTCTCAGCCTTCTATTGTTCCTCTCTAACTAGTTTGTCCTCCTCACTCTTTTCTAATTAATCTTTTTACATTTATGTAGCCCCCTGCACATCAGTGGCGTTTCCGCTTTGCTCGGGGTGAAATGATTAAAAACAAATATATATATATATATATATATATATATATATATATATATATATTGCGTTGAGTAAAATAAAGGAAGGTAAAGAAGTTTTTGGGCATTACCTATTTATTAAACATTAATATTTCGAGATTAAAATCTCATCTTTAGAATGTCAGAGAAGATTTTGTCTGTCCGGGTCTCTTTGCGGCGTCTCTAAGAATGGCGGTTCCGGGCTGTACACTGCTGTTGTCCACTGCTGCTGTACGTGTGTGTGTGGCAGTTCTGGTCTATCCACTGCTGCTCTAGGTGTGTGTATGTGTGCGTGTGTATGTGTGTGCATTCTAGCTGCTGTGTGTGTGTGTGTGTGTGTGTGTGTGTGTGTGTGTATTTTTGTTGGGGCCTTTATGTTCTGATGATATCAGTCTGCTTGTATGTGTGGTTTATCTTAATGTGATCTGATAGTCCCCCTACTCTTTGACCAGTCTGAAGAGTATCAGTTTCATTACTGTTGTTTTATTTATCTGGCGTGTGAGTGGCCATGACCGTGTCATGTGCGCGTGTATATGTGCACGTGGTTATTGTAATTTATTCTACCTTATTTTGTATGTGTTTGTGCATGTGTGTGTGCTTTCCGGTGCGTACACCAGTGGACAGCCCGGAACTGCCACACACGCACTTACAGTCACACACACACGTACAACCACACACACATACACAGCAGCATTGGACAGCAGCAGTGTACAGCCCGGAACGGCCATTCTTAGAGAGGCCGTGAAGAGACCGGGACAGACAAAATCTTCTCTGCCATTCTGAAGATGAGAATTTGATCTCAAAATATTAATGTTTAATAAATAGGTAATCCCAAACACTTCTTTACCTTCCTGTATTTTATTCAACGCATTGTGACAGCCTTCAAGGCATAACCCATATATTGGGCGCGTATAATGATATGCGCTAAAAAGTCTGCTGACTTCCACCGAACGCACATAGCCCAGAGGTAGAATCGCCGACTGACGCCATTTCGGTCGGGTTTCAATCCTGGGTTAAAAAGCAAGCGGAGTCTAACCGTACTGATGAACTGTGATACAGCGAAACATCTGTCTGCGGATGACAATATATATATAAACACATACACACCTACACACATATATACACATATACACGTACATACACACACATTAATATAAATATACATACAATATTACAATGTAAATTGTTATAAAACAATACAATAATGTAATATACATATAACCATAATAATTATAAACATATTTTGTGGTAAAACGTTTCCAACGGTAAATTCCAGATTTTTCTCCAAAAGAAACCACCTTTTTAAATTAAATTGATTTGAATTAATTTAAATTATAATTTTGATCTAGCTAAATTATTTTATATTTATTTTTATGCCTGCATTTAAATATAAATTCGTTTCGTTGATTAAGGAGTTCCTTTAGATTATTGTATTTGATAATAATCAATTTCTCCTCCAGGCATAAATTACACCTATCCCTGAAGTTGTTGGGAGTGTTAACATATTTTATTATTCTCCATTTGATCAGTGTGGTAAATCTTCCATCCCAGTAGTATTTAGACAGGGCAGTTTGATATTTAAAGGAGGCGTTGGAAAACGAGTGTCTGTGATTGTAAATTTCCTTAAATTATTTTTAATTCTGTGAAATTAGATTTGAAAGTCGGAACTTTTTTATAAAATATGTCCTGTTCGATTACACGTCAATCATTAAGGTACGGAATGTAATCTGCACTCATAAAATAAGAGTTGACTGTTGTCTTCAATTTCACTTTTCGTATTTATTCATGTATAATGCGATCATAATCAGGTTTTATGCTAAAAATAGGGGTACACTATACACTTGTATTTAGATGAATAGGGTAAAATCATGCGCTTACAGTGACCGATTGCATCATACTCTTGTATTTTTCTGGTGTGGTTAAAATTCATGAAAAATATTCAGTGATCGCACGACATGTGAAGTCGTATTATGCACGAACATATATTGATTTTTAAATTTTAGAGGACAATATGTCACTTTTAAGCTGCGGTAAAAATTTTAGGAAATTTACTGGATTTTCTACTTTTCGCATTATTTGCCTGATTAACTTTTATTAGATTTATTGATTATTTATCCTATGCATTTAATCAGGTTTACATGATATTTTCAAACTTGTAACATTCTTATTGCTAGGAGTTTCGAACTTATTCGGTTATTTCGTTTAAATGACCTAAGTTTGTTTGTATCAACACAGATTAAACTAGCTTTCATCCCGTCAAGGATAGCACGTCTGTAAATATAATAGTAGGCACTGAGTTCAATACCGAACGACGACATTCTGTTACATATCTGACATGGATTGAATATTGCATTCAAGCATGAAACAGACTGTCGGCGCTCGGATTTGACTTCAGCGCCCACTATATATTTTTATTATATATTGCTGGAAAATTTTTCAGTCTGGACAACTACCGAAAATTGTGGGAAATTTTTCCTTAAAATATCCAATAACTTTTCAGTACTCGTCAGACACACAAACACACACACACACACACACACACACACACACACACACACACACACGTATGTAATGTGTGTATGTATCTATGTATGTGTGTGTGTGTTTGTGTGTGTGTGCTCGTATGTGTATTTATGTGCGTGCACGCAAAGAATACAACTGTTTGTTGTGTTTTCCAATTTGTTTGCCCGTTAGGTTTCCCGCTCTAATCGCCTTAATCTCTAACCTTCGCTCTCCGCCTAACTTACCCGCTGCGCTTTCTATCGACCTACAACCTCCGCACCCCGAATCCATTTGAGTCCATGACACGTCGTTCCTTTTCATGTGTGTCGGGTCGACAGCTGGATGCAGCAACACGTTACAGAGTTTAAAGTACATCCGCTTTCTTAAAATAATACCGACTCCAAGCAAACAAGACGACATTTCCCATAAGGCCGCAACGCGCACAGAAGCACAAGCCGGGAGAAACCGAAATTGAAAAAAATAATGAGAGACAGACGGGAAAAAATTAAGGCAGACGATCGTAGCGATGTGAGAATTGGTGGTAGGTGTAGTAAACGACCAAAGATACAGACAAAAAGTGTTATTTAAAGTTCTGTGATATTTTCATTATTATGTGAATTAAAATAAAATCTAGATATTGTTGTAAATTTTATCTCTACATTTCATCTGACAATCTCTTCAGCTTTCTTTATATAACTGAAACATTTGAAATAAAATATTGCTCGCTATATTCATGCAGAGTCGATGCCTAGTTCCCTTATTTTTTTATTGTTAAATATTAAGCTCCACACAGAACTTATTCTTCTTCTATGTCCTTCAAAAACGTTGAAACTTATGGCTCTCCACAACTCCCTGTATTTGTGGCTTTTAATATATTTTCCATTTTTTCTTAAATCTGTTCCATTTACTTATGCTCGTTTGCCAGGTTATGCGTTTTCTCTAGCTTTCTTGCTTTTAATTTGTCCTGTGAGTATAAACATTCCCAAGCCTTCTTTCTCTATTATCGAATTCTAAAGCATCATTCTCAGCCTCATTCTGCGCTTCAAATCTCTTCTTCGTCTCTGAGGCGATTGTCTAGCATACACTGCCCTGTAAAACGACTCATATTACCTAACAGCTCTGTACTTTTTCTTTGTTTCTAATGAAATCTCTGTGCTTTTTAATGCCTATCCTAATATACACATTCGAAATGTAGTTTCTCTCGTCCTGTTCTCTGTTATAAAGCTTCGACAATATTTAAATTGTTGTACTTGGGTAAGTTAACCCTACTCGTATTATTTTCGGTGTTACCTGATATATATATATATATATATATATATATATATATATATATATATATATTGTCATCCGCAGACAGATCTGTTTCGCTGTATCACAGCTCATCAGTACGGTTAAACTCCGATTGCTTTTTTACCCAGGACTGAAACCCGACCGAAATGGCGTCCATCGGCGACTCTACCTCTGGGCTATGGGCGTTCGGTGGAAGTAGGCAGACTTTATTTCTTTTTTTTTTAGCGCATATTATTATACGCGCCCAATAGCTAGAACGCTCTAATTCATTTCACTGAATGAGCGATGCGTACATGCCAGAGTAGCTATTGTTTATCAAAGTCTACTATTTTTCCAGAGCACTTTGATAAACAGTAGCTACTCTGGCATGTACGCATCGCTCATTCAGTGAAATGAATTAGAGCGACTAGCTATTGGGCGCGTATAATAATATGCGCTAAAAGTCTGATTGAAATTCCAATCAAAATGAAGATGAAGACACCATTCCGAATTTTGTGTAAATAATTACAATACTTTATCCAGATATATTGACACATGGTATTTCAAGATATTTTCATGCATTTTTTGGTAAATATATATGTTAAAATAAGAATTCATTTTTGCATAATTTCACCAACAATTTATCCATGGCACACTGACTATACTGTTCGATCATATATATATATATATATATATATATATATATATATATATATATAAAGAGAGATAAAGAGAGAGACAGAGAGAGACAGAGAGAGATATAGAGAGAGAGGAGAAACTGAATTTTATGAAGTGTAATTTTTCTGTATAACCCGTGTAGTGGTACACACACACAAACACATAGAAACATTTTTTCTACCAAGTTTTCGCACTGAATGTTACCTCTGACATTAAAAAGATCAATTGCTTTTCTTTCTTTTGTTTTCTTTTTTTAATTTTTCATCATTTTGCCCTAAACAAGTCGAAACCGCCACGAGATAGCATGGAGTTATAGTGAGAGAAGGATCCTACTTTGGATTTTGTCAAGAATCTCGAGAAAATAGCAGCAATACCTGACCAAATATGGCAACAGTATTTAATAAACGAACGAATGGTAGATTTATATAGGTGTAAGATGAATCGTGACGAGAAAAACTTTCTCGTCCAACATAAAAAAAACTTTCCCTGCAGTAGATTCGATGTATTCGTTCCACATCAGGCCGGTTGAAAAAGTGAGTCTACGGAAAGGCATGGTAATTTTCTCAAGGAGACTCGCATCAACCAGGCAGATAGCTCGCAGGAAAGTTTTCCCATGCTGGAAGCGTGCCCATTCAAAACGACTTTAATTTCATAATCCGAGATGAACGATTGGATTAAATCAAATAATCGTCTAGAAATACTAAAAAATTTTAATTTTCCACCACTGCCTTGTAGACTATATCTTTTGTTTTACATACTTCGTTCAGTGATTTTACAGAATTCTTGCTTAAGTTTTTGTGCAACTCAGAAGTTTTAGCAAAGTGTTTATCAAATAGTTTTAAAAACATGTTTCTTATATATGTTTTCACTCCTAAATTGAAGTGGGTGAACAAAAAGAATATTTTTTTATGTTGAATAATTTGGTGTTTAATTTTAATTCTGGATTTATGCCCCTGTTCTATTAAGGCTCCCTCAGATTCTTTCATTGTTTTATCATTTTTTTTAAATTTTTATTTTAAAATCTGTCGGTGTTCATCGATCTCGCATACACGTACGATAACGTGTCATCCCCGTATTTATGAGATGCGACGTATGGTGTTTCTAATGTTGCTAGACGTGGTAAGAATAATGGTATGAACCTCTCGATACGGACTTCTATTCATATCAGGATCTGATCGGATTATTTGGGCATCAGGTCAAAATGAAAATCAGAATTGATAAAATGAATTTGTTATCAGCAGATCTTAATGAAATATGAGCGAGAGCGGAGAGCTTGGTTCGAGTAATGTGGCAAAATAAGATGTTCTTTTTAAGTCCCCTTACAAGTAGCAGGGCGGTATATTATCAAACCATCTCTAGTTCGGATAAACTCTCACTGTTTATTATTCTTCTTATTCATATGCCGTGTTTCAGAACACAATCATGGACTTCCACTTGTTCCATGTCACTCTTAATATGTTTTCTTTTGGTATTTCTCCCAAACCCCGCTCCGCTATACATTTGCTCAGCCCATCAAATAAGTTTCGCGCTGCTTTCCCTTGTCTCTATTTGTCCTGTGAGTAACATATTCTCTAAACTCTTTTTACTCATTACATGTCTCAGGAACATGTTCGGTATAAGTTTTCTTCTCGTTTGCATCCTCTCCAACATCTCGTTGTTGTTCACGTGATCGTTTATGGTATACTCAGTATCCATCTGTAGAACCACATTTCTGCTGCCTCGAGTCTCTCCTTCATCCTTGAAGAGATCGTCTAACATTCGCTAACATACGGAAGATCAAGTATCACACAGCATTCCAGTACTTTTTTCTTTGTTTCTAGTAAGATCTTCCTGTCTTTCATTACTCTGTTTAGTATTTGAAATGCGTCCTTGGCCTTGCAAGTGCATCGACTGATCTCAGTGTCGTACTTTCCATCCGCTGTCAAAACGCTTCACTGTTATTTAAATTTCTTTGTTTGTCTTATTTTACTTTCCCCGATTGTAGTTTGCATTTTGGGTTCCTCTTTTTGCTGATGTTCCTAATCCACTTTCCTTAAAGTTTAAGCTCAGTTATCTCGCTTTTCCTTGCTAACTTCTGTAAGAGGTCTTGTATTTTCCTTTCCTTGTTTGTTATCAGCATTGCATCATCTGTGTATCATACATTGTTGAGGTGTGGCCAAATCCAGTCAAAGACGCTCTCTATATGAGAATTGTTTCGCTGTACAAAATGAATAGATCTGGTGAGAAAACCCATCCTTGTATTACGCCTCTTTCAATTTTTGTTCCCTGCTTTCTTTTTAGTTATGATCCATGTCAAGATTGCCAATCTCAACTGTTTATTTTTAGTCTCCTTTTTCCTCCCGACTGGAGCAGTTTTTATTTTCCCATACTGTCCTTTCTTTTTATTTTCCCTTTCCATTAGTGAGTGAGCTTTGTGATTCTGATATTTGGCAGAAAATCTGCGGATACACTTATTTTTGTGGAATGGATTATTTCTTACTGAAATTTCTTATCAGTAGTTTGAATGTTTTGTCATATTTTAGTTTCATTTTTAGGATTCATCACCCTCATTTCATGATCATTATATATATATATATATATATATATATATATATATATATATATATATATATTGTAGGAAAAAGAACTTTTGCAAAAAAAGAAATGTTCATACTCTGTGGCTTTTTCAAGATTCCCCTTGAATATCGAATATTGCAATATATATATGCTCCAATAGAGATGTATGTGTTAATGGGAGATATGAGCAAATTGAAATGAATGAATTGGTTGTGAATCTGATTAGCGAGTTCGAGGGAAGAAGTACTGACCAGGGTTAATCCATTTTCCCTTTTGGCTTTGTACCGCATTTGTTGTTAAAAGGGCAACGATAAATCAGTTTTGCTGTTTGAGGAAACATTGGTCGAAACTGCGATATATATATATATATATATATATATATATATATATACAAACATTTAGCTTTTTAAATTTATGTAATTTCCTGTTTAACGTTTGGAAAATATGGATAAATTTGTACATTTTTTAATAATATATCACGACACACAAAATATCTGTTGAAAGCTTACACTCCCACCTCATTTTTAGTCACGCTGTATATCTATCTATCGTTCTCATATATATATATATATATATATATATATCCAATTGCGTGTGGCCACTTATATATCTGTTTACACATATGTGTGTTGGTAATCTTTATTTCGGAAAAAATATGAGAAGCCAGCAGGTGCACGTATTGACCTCTGTTCTGTTTGAACCCACTAATTAATTTAATGCTCCCTAATTAATTTTATATGCCACACCTTCCCTCTTAACACGAAAATGTTAGACTCTCCATTCCATATGTAAAAGATTTGAATATTTTGCAGAAAAAATTTTCTCTTCTCAACACCCACGTTAATCTTCTGGTTATTTAGTTCAATTTGTTGTAGTTAAGTATTTTTAAAACCTGTATTCAACTTCCTCCATATCAATGTCGGGGCTGCATTTTACCGCTTATATTCGACAGAGTATTTTTCGTTTTATTTTCATTATGGTTTTTCTATTGGCTGTCTACGGTAAAACGTTTCAATTTCATTGCAGGCAAAAACGTGACGGACGTGCACTTTACTTTGTTAGTTATCTGCTGTATTTTTTTCAACTTTTTTACGACTGACGTATTAACTTTTCTTTCTGAAATTCGCGTCTAATATTTCATTTCTTTCTGCTAAACTAAACGACCTTTACAATACTAGACATTTTGTTTTACTTTACTTAGCATGATATTTTTCTTCCCCAACCTTACACATAATTTCTAACCTTTCATCTTTGATGCGCTAAGATTAACTAAGAGATAATTTGCGGATAATATTAAACTTTCGACGGTTCCATATGCCTCCTAACTTGTACTTGGATGGTTTGAAATGATACAGAGCATTACACAATAATCAGTTCTCATTATTATTATTATTATTATTATTATTATTATTATTATTATTATTATTATTATTAAATGTTTCTTTCCATTTTTAGTATGACTTCTTTGACTAATATTCACCCACTAAAAGTCCAGAACGATATGGAATCAGATGGTTGTATCAACGTAAGTAAATGCAATCAGTGCAGATTATTATATGTCGGGGAGATAACGGTTGGCTTAAACTTTGTTGTATTTATCTAGGAAGCATCCTCTCAGGAATCTGTTAGATAAAATAACTGTTCTGGAACTGTTGTACGATGGGAATTTCTTTCTTACTAATAAAATAAGAAGGGAGTGGGAATGAACCAGTGAAATTGTCTGGTGGAACTAAGGAATATAACTCGTGTTAATATTGGTCATGGACACAGAGATTAAGCAGATATAGGTTTGTAGAATTTTGTCTCTGGGAACTGAATTATAAAGTTTAACATGCTTCATCATCCACAAGGCTGCGTTAATACTTTTGATTTCTGTCGAACCTGGAAAGTGAGTAATAAGCAGTTAAATTCTTATAGATTTGCAAATGTTTTCAGCTGAAATGTGTTTATTTTTTTTAAATTTTTTTTTTTACAAATATTCATTGAATGACATTTTTTTTTAGCTCCGGATATAACCAAAGAGACACTCGAGTTTGTGGCTTAAAGATTGTGCCGTAAAAATCACAATTTATAATGTGAGGAGATTTTAACAGTTTAATCTAGATTTGAACAGGCTAAAATTGTAGTAATCTTGGTAACAACCATTTGAGAGTCAGTTCCGCAAACTACAGGTACCCCAAAACGGTTTGATTTCGATTCCTCTAACCTTAGTTGAAGCACCATAAAAGCAACAGGTATATTTGTAGAATTATAAAATAATTCAACATATTCCTTTGCGTAAACTGATTATCACCCAAAGCATGAGAATCTTTGATTTCTTTAATACTGAGTTGAGCCTATAACAGGAGAAAGATGATTTCATGTTTGTTTGTTTTTTTCCAAATTTAGTAGTGGAAAATGGACGAACCAATATCAGTAACATTTTTGCTCGACAAACAGAAACTTTTCTTGAACTAATATAATTTACGCTGCTCTCACATCAAAATATTGTGAATATATGCGCTGAAAAATAATTCTTTAATGTTTAAAAGAAAACTGTTGAATATTTTTTTAATCTCTTAAAGGTGGACTGAGAATATCTCTTAAAACATACGCGCACAACTGTTTGAAAGAAAACGACCGGATATAATGTACTTTAACTACTAAAACGTATTAATGTAGTAAAGCGTATCCATTAATATATATATATATATATATATATATATATATATATATATATAAAACAATGAAAATCTGTACATGCACACATACATACATATATGTGTGTCTGTTTATATGTATGTAACTTTGAACAGTCTGAAATTGATTGATAAATAGACAGCTATGGTCACACTGACAATGATAGATATCTATTGAGTCTGTTAGGTTTTGTTAGAGGAGAAGATATCTAAATTGTACAGTGATAGTTGAATATACTGATCGAATGTGAGAGATAGATTGATAGGTTTCAGCCTACTGACGTAGATGTATTGTTAGGTAGGTTGGTAAATATACGAATGGGGCGAAGATAAATTGATTGCCCGGCATCAGGTGGCTTACTTGTATATTAATGACTTTTTTCAGAGTCCAAGTTGTGACTACTGACATTGACCGGCAGGTTCGTTTTCACTGGAAACAACAATAATATGATGTGAAAGAAGACAAGAAAGTTAAATGATAAATATCTGAAGACAAGACTGAAAAATGATGAGGCCAAAAGGAGAACGAATGTAACGATGACGGAGAAGATGAAAGAAAGAAAAAAAGAAAGAAAGAAAGAAAGAAAGAAAGAAAGAAAAAGTAACAATGAAAAACTGAAATGAAAGAAAAAAGAAAGAGTAACGTCGAAAGGAAGATAGTAGAGTTAAAAGAAAAAAGAAAGAAAAAAATCCTAGCGATTAAAGAAAAAAGATGTGATGAAAGATGCAATGAAAGAAAGCGGAACAATAACATAGAGAACGAATGAACATAGAAAGAGTAACAATTTCGGGGAGAAAGAAAGTGGTGAAAGAAAGTGTGCAGTGGAAGGTTATGGAGGCCACGAGAAAATTAGGAGAGAAATGAATGAAGAAAGAAAGTAACAAAGAAGAAGAGAAATGAATAAAGGAAGGCAGAAAAGAAAGAAGGAAACGACTGAAAAAATGAAAGAAAAAGTAATAGTAGTGAAAATAATAAATAAATAAATAATAACAAAAAACAAGTGCACTCAAGCATATAAAAAATGCAACAATTCAGAAAGAAGAAAAAAAAGAAAAAGAAAGAACAAAGTAAGTATATTGCAATGAAAAAAAAAAGGGAGAAATAAAGTAGAACGATAGAAGGGAGAAGAAGGAAGAGAGACAGTCTAATAGTGAGGAAAAATAAAGAAATAAAGGGATAACACAGAAGGAAGATAGAAGAAAATGCAGAGGGGAAAAGAAAACGAAGAAAAAGAGAAGGCTAACAAAAAAGAAATATAGAGTGAAATTTATTAAGAACGAAGGAAGATAAGAACCAAAAGATTAAAATTGGAAGGAGAAATTACAAGATTCTGTAAAATTATTATCTAATGAAAAAGAAAAGAAAATCTGAAAATGTCTGAAAGTCTAAATTCAAACAAACACACAAAAACAAAAATAAAGAAAAGAAAAGTAAACATTATATACAAGTACATAAGCCAAGTTTATATATATATATATATAATTCTAATTCGGAAGCTCAGCCGATTACGCTACATTGGTTTCAACCGTTCAGTATCTTCAGCTATTATAAATATATTTTTTGGTTAATTTCCACATGTGGTTGGCTAGTTTGTTACAATTTTTAAGACTTTCTAATTTGAATGTTGACTTATGATTGTACATTGTTTTTTTTAATTGTCTTCAGTACATCCTATATATATATATATATATATATATATATATATATATATATATATATATATATATATTATCTGTCCATTTGTATTTTAAATTTCTGATTTTTAAATAATTCCTTCGGTTTTACAAATTCCGAATGCTTGCTAAATGAAATGTCCGAAATACTGTCCAGGTGTATAGATTTCAGAGAATGGAAAGCTAAAAGAATACTTATATTCAAAAGATGGCAGAGTTAGCTGAAGTTTCTGGGACACGTATTGAGGAAAGGGGACTTGGAGAATCGGATACTCACCTGGTGGATAGAAAGAGAAAGGGAAAACAATGCGTGACAAAATTGATGGGCTTAATCAAATAGATGTAAGAGCTAGGTTTAGAAGAAATACCAAGACAAAAGTTATTAAAGGATACAAGCGATAGGAAGATGTGGAGGACCAGACACCTACGTGCAGAAGGGACACGGCATATAAAGAAGTGTGGGGTATAAAAACTCATCTTTTTTGTGTGATTAAATGTTTATTATCTCTGACCTGAAAAAGTAAATTGATTTTATGCCTCGCAAATATATATCTATGTTTAAATGTAGTAATTTCAGATTATCGCAAGAAGTGCTTTTGGTATCAAAGCAAAGCATGTATCGTTAAGAGACGATATCACAAAGACAAAGAGTAACCAATGCTCGGAAGGCATTCATTAATCTTTCTATGCATAGTAGTAATGAAAAGAATTGCCCGAATATATGCATGAAGTCATTTTATTTTATTTTATTTTATTTTTTTAACGACTGTTTCCGCATAATGCCATGGTTTTTGCTGCGTACGTTTCTCTTAATGATTTACACTATTCAATATTTCTTTTTCTGGTTGTTGTACAAAAAGGTATGACAGAAAAAGCTTATTTAAACTGCTATGAAAACACAATTTATACAGGAAAGATAATATAATAATCCAGAAATTGTATTGGGAGTAAACCAAACAGAAAACTGAACATAAATGCTGTATGTACACAAAAAAGAAAAGAGATTAAGACAAGGATTTATCTTCTCACCAGACTTATTCAAAATTTACATCAAGTGCTAGAATTTCTAACAGGATTTACTATTGGTGGACACAAACTTAGCAACATAAGATATACTGAAGTAATCCGGTAAGGTGAGAATAAAGAATAGAGCATGAAATGTAAAATGACAATATGATTTTCAGCTATAGAACGGCCCTAGATTTGATTTATCAATTGAAGAAATGAAAATCAAGCAATTACGAAAATTTACATATCAAGGAAGTGTATTTACTAAGGACAGAAAAGGTGATATCGAAATCCGAAGATACATTTCATAGAGCAAAATATTGCTTCTAAAATCTATTAAGTATTAAGAAATAGGAGCATTTCATTAGAAAAAAATACTGGATTGTTAGATGATAACGGTCTTCATATATGGCAGTGAATATTGGACAATCTTTTCAAGACACTTGAGGAAACAGAAATATGACACTTTCTTTTTAAACGTATCACCCCAAGCAAGGCATTTTACTGAAACTCTTGTGCAGGGGTTACATACGGGAAATGTTATGAGAATGAGTGACAGGTTACAGTGGGTGTCAGGAAGAGGGTATGAAAAGGATGAGAATACTGATGAGAGTGAGATAGACGGAAGAAAGAGCATGAGTGAGAGGATGCAGGTTAGTGAGACAGGAGATGACTATTGACTTTACATTCTAATTCCTGAAGATTGTAGCTGTCGGGAAAGCAAGTAAGGGGAAGGGAATTCCACAGACGGGAAGTGCGAGACAAAAAGCTGATGGGAAGAATTTGCGTTAACAATTTATTCGTTTCACAATAAAAGTGTGGAACCTAGTTGCTAATCTTGTGGCTCGAGGAAATTCATATATACAGGGTTAGCTAAATTCATTGGAGCAGAAGTCATGAAAGTATTTGTAGAAGAGACACAGAGAAGCCACACTGCCTCGGTGAGAAAGCTATAGCATCCTAACTGCTAAGTCGTGATCAGATTTTTCGTTGGATTTTGTCAAGGACACCTAAGTGGACAGCAAGAGCACCCGACCAGATATGGCAGCAGTATTCAGTGCACGGGCGGATAGTAGATTTTTATATGTGCAGGATTGTTTCAGACAGGAGAAACTTCCTAGCACTTCACAGAGAACCGACATTCTTAGCAGCGGATTTAGCAATAGATTCTATATAGTTATTCCACTTGAGGTCTGATGTGAGAGTTAACCCGAAGAGACGTAGTGGTTTACTTTCAGGGAGACTAGCCTGATCCATGCTAACGGGTGGTAGGGACGATTATCTGTGATGGTTAATAGAGAGTAGCTTCGTTTTGGAAGTATTAAAATTTATGAGCCATTTCTTACACTAGTCCACCACGGATTGGAGGTCCTTTTCAAGTTCGGCAGCGAGGTTTGCTTTGTCAGCCTTGGCCGATTTTTGATCGAGACGACAGTAAACTGTAGTGTCGTCAGCATACTTGGGATCTTATTACATCGTGGAGATCGTTAATATAGATAAAGAAAGGCGTAGGACTTAGAATAGAGCATTGAGGGACTTCCGCATTCGTGTAATTGTATTGGGAGGCTTCTCCGTTCAATACAACATTCATTGTGCGATTTGAAAGGAATGACTGGATTAGGTCAAACATTTGTCCAGTTATACCATAGCCATGAAGCTTGCATAGAAGGCCAGCGTGCCAGACTCTGTCAAACGCTTTGGAGATGTCTAGGGCAACAGTTCGGGCTTTGCAGTTCTTGTCAAGGGTCAGGTGTATATACTCAGTAATGGTTGTGAGCATATCAGCATTCGACCTGGTGAAGCAGAAACCATACTGTTTGTCAGAGAAAAGTCTGTGGACTGTGAGGCATTATACCATCTCGGCGTTAAAGATAGCTTCGAACATATTGCCAAAAATCGGTAGGAGGCTGATAGGTCAATAATTAGCGGAGTCAGAGGGTTCTCCAGTATTTTTATATATAGAAACCACAGGGGAGGATTTCCAGCAGGCAGGAATGCAAGAAGCAAAGAGGCAGTAGTTATAGAGTTTAAAGAGAACGGAGGAGAGTTCAAAAGCACATTTCTTTAGGACAATGATTGGTATTCCGTCGCCATTGCTCGCTTTATGGGGGTCAACTTTGAAATTATTTTAGAGACCAATGAGGGAGTAATGAGTACGTCATTCAATTAGGCCTGGGTTCGCGGTGGGAAGTCGGGTACAGATAGTCCAAATGAGTCCAGTGTCGAGTTGCTGGAGAATCTGCAAGCGAAGCACGCAGCCTTGTCTGTTGAAGAGGTGAGGACCTCAAATTCGTTCATTAGAGGGGGGATTGAGGGCATGCTACTCTTCAGAACGCATTTACAGAACCTCCAGTAGTCTTTGGAGCCAAACTTACTGGATGCTGTGCGCTTCTTCATTCTGGCTGCAATCATCAGCTAGGCGCCATTAAGTACCTTCTTGCACTGATTGCCAGCCGAGGCAAAAAGGCGCCTGTTGTGGTCTAATGCGTGACTCCGGTAAAGCCAAAAGAAATGATTTCGGTGGGCGATGGCAGCCGAGCAGGCAGGGAAGAACCAGGGGGATGAGTGGGATTTAAGTTTTAACTTTCTGGCAGGGATGAATGCATCGATACCATCCTTAATCCAAGAGGAGACCTCAGCCGCACAGTCTTCAAAAGGAAGGCTAAATACTTTGTTCTTTGGACGTCACACAGGAAATCGCGGAATGAGTCCCAAGGATACTGAGAATATAGACTGAACATGTAAATAAAGATGACATTTTATGGAAAATGAAAGGAAAAAAGGACCTTGTATAAATTAATGGCAGAACAGTGTTTAGTAGGGATAGCAAAAAGACACAACTTACACAGCAATAGAAATTATGGGAAATTTTGCAGAGGTATGATCACACGCGTTCAGAAAAGTTGCTCTACATAACAAGGGTAGAAGACGAGTTTAAGATTTGTGGGTTATTTAATGTAAAAAAAAAGTGGGATCAATGCGGTTTTTAAATGTTTAGTTATAATGAAAATTTGATTCAATGAGATTTTGATGTTTTTGTTTTTGGTTTTTAGAAAACTCAAGTTGATATCTGATTATGCATTTTTGAAGAGGTCCTTTAAAATGAACGAAAGAAGGTTTGGTTCGTTTTGTATAAGGGCATATCAACCTCAATGGGTTATTTAATGCCAACATGATTTTACAATAGATTCGTATTAATAGAATATGTATTCTTTGTAAGAAATCAGTTTGTAGATCAGGTTTCATTGACGTATTTGTTGAGTGTCAGATGTATTACTGGAATAATTTTTTTCTTAAAAAAATGGCTTTTAATATTTTTTTTTTCTTCATAAATATATTGGTTGTAATATTTTCTTCTGCAAAAGTTATTGCTGGTATTTTCACTATAAAATGTTTTTTCTAAATTTTCATGGTCTTTGATGCCAGTTTTTTTTCGTGGGAGGGGGACTATTTGTCCATAGCTGGGACCACAACAGGTGCAACCACACCGGGTCAAGTTGGACCTGGAAACAACAGCAATTAAGAGGAGTTTCCATGCTTCTCAAAACTTTCTAATTAGAGGCCTTGTTTCCGGATGCACTTTATTTACACACGCAGAACCCGGATATAGTTTATCGTCATACACAGGACAGCTTATTGGCGAGGGTGGAGTACCTTTTTCCAGAGTTGCAGTCTGCGTATTCTGAAGCCTCAGCCGATAGGGCGTTGAAAAACAAATTGTCATCAGAATGATGCTGCAGTACGTATTTGTACAAATGGTGTCTTAACAACCAAAAACAACAAATATTTTAATAATCGTACCCTTTCTTGGTAAGTACGCATAACTTTTTACAATATTTATTCTAGATATCAATGTCTAACGTAAATATAATTTTAGCATCAGTTAAAGATAAAAATATATCGATATATAAGTTTGCATGATGTAGATGAAATAATGAATATTTCCCACGACCTTGTTGAAGATATTCATGTCTAAGAAAAATGTATCCCGAGTAATATGCCTGATTACCGTTTATTGACACTTTCCCTGTTAGAATTAGCCATACCAGGGTTTGATTATCTTTGTTACGCTAATTTGATGACTGAGATTAGACAAGTAAAATGTTCACGGAATGAACGCTCGTGGTGAAGGAAAAATGACAGTAGAGAACATTTCCGCATTTGTCTATGGTCCCTGGTTCCCAATAATAATAATAATAATAATAACAATAATCTGTAGAAACAAGCAAGAAATACTAGTTGACTTTGGCTATCATTTACTTCCAGCGCCAGGAATAGTTTCTAGATCTTACGTAAGAAACAAGATATTTAACGATGATTTTTAAGCCAGCAGGTCGATCCCCATATCCTGTAAGATTGAGAAAAAACATTTGTCCTCGTCTCTAACTCGTAAGTAAGTTCATTTAATTGTACGCTAGTGTGAGCGTACAAGTTATGCATCCGCATGCATATGTACACAGACAAATGTATATAGGATAGTATTGCCACATTTGTAAAAGACAATTTGTCAAAGTACAGACGTAATAATTACGCCAAAAAAAGAAGAATGTCTTTCTAAATCAAAACGCACTCTACTCACCTTCTTCAGGATTTATACCATATAAGATTAGGAAAGAGATTAAGATGGAAAATTTGATTTTTTATGAAGAGATTACGAAAGCAGAAAGTAATGAACAAAGATAGAAGTAATATTTCCAGAAGATGAAAAAATGTTTGTTTTTTCTTTTTGTGAATAATTAAATTGAAAGGCTTCTTTTTATAGGAAGACGCTGGAAATATTTGGATGAGAGAAAGAGAAAGCATGAAAAATATAACAGGGCAAAAGCGAATAGAAGAGGATGAAGAAGAAAAACAATGCAGGAAAGGAAGAGGAAAGCGATGAAAAGAGGGTGAAGATAAAGACAAGCGTGAGCAATGGTTGTAGAAAAACGGGATTACGTTGAAATGATTAGGCAAATAGAGTAAGACCTAAGTAAATAAATATATGTAGACACAGATGTGCAGAAAAAGAAATAAGCATGTATGTATGTATGTATGTATGTATGTATCTATCTATCTATCTATCTATCTATCTGAGAGTACGGTGAAGTAATGAAGAGAAGATTTCGAATTTTAGTCGTGATCGATACAAATATTTTCTTTCATGGGAAAGGTATGAACCGATAACTTCAACGTATCCAGGAATGTATAAGTAGCGGGAGAGAATAAGTTTTTAACTGACTTGAGTGGCAACCAGTCCTGAAGATGAAAATTTTCAAAAGAAAATTTTAATCAAAGCTTCAGCTATGATTTAAAAAGCATCAGGACTACCATCGAAAGTGCGCTGAAGACACCTTTTTAAACAGGAGTGAAAACGCCATGGATCTGTTCTGGTGAGTGGTCATGCTTGCAAACTTTTTATATTTCTCTATCTATCTAGCAATTATGTCTTTTTGTTTCAATATTTGTCTATTTATTTTTTATTATTTCAATATCTATCTATCTATCTATCTATCTATCTATCTATCTATCTATCTATCTATCTATATATATATATATATATATATATATATATATATATGGTAGACTTTGAAAAACAGTAGCTAATCTGGCTTGTATCCGCGCCGATAATTTTCCAAATTAAATTTATAAAAAACGATCCATATTAATATCACAAATATCAAATAAATTAATGCAATCCTGACCAATAAAATTTAAGAATTATAATCATAAATAAGGTGAGCAGCAAATATCGATTGATATATTTCTTATAAATACAATTTTTAATTACGTTTGGTAATATTAGACGGTGTACGGTGTTTAATTACAGAATCTGGTAATCATTGCACAAAATTCCTAATTTATACAGGTAGATTTCTAAGGATCAATTATTGACTAAATGTGTTGTCCTATGGCATTTGTTAACGATTTTAGATGGCTACGCAATAGTGTTTGCAGAATATTTTTGAAACGAGAATTCAAGGCGGGACACAGTTCGCAGCCGATGCCTCAGAAATCAGTTAAGAATTTACCTCTACCAGGATCTTCTTTCTAAAGTCGATCTGTTGTTGCCAGATAATGTGATGGCCGAAAAAGATTTACTGGAAGCTGAAACAGCCTTCTCCCTGAAACTATCAAACAAATGCTCACAGAAATGCTGGTTTTTGTGTATTCTACGGCAAAAATCTTCAAGAATCATTTTATAATCTCCATAAAGTAATTTGAAAAGCCTCTGATTTTTTGGATTAGGTATGATAATAAAAAGAAGAAACCCCAAAAAATAATTCTATGAAAGTGCGAAGAGCCATGTTCCAAAAAGGACATCATACTGACAATGATCCTTAGTTTAGATAACAAAATTTGGTGACGTCATATTTGATCAGACGAAACTAGTAATCATCATGTGATTGAAAATAAGATAGGTGATAACACATATTGCAATATATACTGGCAAAAGACTTGAAAACGTTTTTTCATTTTGTTTCTGAACCATTTTATCTCAAATAAGGCACTAAAGCTACAAAGACGTAAGATGTTACTGAGTGTGAAAGAACAAGTGAAAAAAACATGGCTGAGGTGAGAGAATGATAAAAAACATGGCTGAGGTGAGAGAATGATAAAAAACAGGAATTAAGAAGTAGATGTTAACGACTGGCATTACATTTAATTTTTTGCAGATCAGATGATTGTAAAAAAGAGACCAGAAGAGAGTTTAAATAGCATAGTCAGCATAGAACTTACAGCTAAATATAATAGTTTCAACTATAAATTAATGACACCTTGTTGTCATCTAATACTTTTCATCTATATGCGCCGTGTCCGTTCAGGGCGTAGGTGATTATGGATTTCCACTTGCTCCTGTCCCTTGTGGCTCTTACAAATTTTCCTCTTGGTATCTCTCCAAAACCCCACTCTGCCATCCACATACTCAAGCCCATCAAGTAGGTTTCGCTTTGCGTTCCCCTATCCTTGCTTCGCTCTATCCGTCATGTGAGTTTAGGTTCTCCAAGCCTGCCTTCCTCCTTACATGTCACAGAAAAAAACCTCAGCTCTTTGTTCCTGATGTCAATCTAATACTGTAAAGTCAAAGTATGTTAGAGGAAAGCCCATTAAAACAATTACCATGAAAATACTTATAGAACCGGGATGGGCAGGGAAGCTATGATACGTTTGTGGGTTTATGACTGAAGCAATTTGGTTTTAACTTAACGTTAGACATGAACACTAACAATTTATGTAAGAGATGATTAATTCGAGAATAAAATAAAACAATCCATAGACTGGTATGTGTGTGTCTATGTATCTGTTTCTATATATATAAATATATACATACATATATATATATATATATAAATAAATCTAGGTCTATAAACATATGCATATATGTTTATATATGAACCTGCGACCCCTATTACATATGTTTATATATATATATGTCTATGTCAATATGAATTTATATTTCTCTACCTATATATATATATATATATGCTTATATATATGACTATATATGTCTCTCTCTCTCTCTCTCTCTCTATATATATATATATATATATATATATATTTATATATACATATATGTTAAATATATATATAATATGTATATATATTTGTGCCTTATGTCTTGTTAGGAATATTCTTACTCACTCTCTCTCTCGCTCTCTCTCTCTCTCTCTCTCTTTATATATATATATATATATATATATATTTGTATGTATATTTATCCCTGTATGTAATATATCTATATATATATATATATATAATATATATTATTCTGTTACCATTTATTGAACTTTCTGTGTTGATCACTCTCACTCTCTATCTGTGTCTCTGTCTATGTATTGATCGATTTATATTTAGATAATTGTCTTTTTGTTAGGAATACTAAATATATTTTATATTACATTACTACAGCTGGTCAAAAAGCGATTTGCATGACAAAACAAGACTTTATCAGTAGAAGTCCTTCCTTTGTGTCTAGTGGAATATGAAATGTGTCATCCATTACAGTCTCCTGGAACATGCAAGGACTAACATAGCACGACTAGTAACATGATAGGAGAAACGATCGTCAATTGTTGCCTTCTTTGGTTGAAAAACGTCGACAGCACACATTTTGCAAACAAAAGCCTAAAAACGTTTAAGCCATGGGGATGAGTTCTACATGCATACTTTTCATTCTAATCATATTGAATACATACGTATTTTCATTTTTCTTGACAATTAGAAAATTTTATAGCACTTAGATACCGAAAGTTTAGATACCGAAGACACCCAGTTTTCTTTAAATTTTATCTCGATTTGGGCTGCCGTCACTAAAAATAGAGTCTGAATCAGGAATTCTTATCCATCGTGCGTGCCACACTGTTTTGCTGCCCGATCCCCTTAATTGCGCACTGAAATATTGCCACTGCCTACATATATGTCTCTGTGTGTGTGGAAGTGGCAAATTTCACCAAGCATTGCAGAAATCACTAAAGATTACCAGACACAGGTTTCCCACCAGGCTGCACACACTGTTGAACAAAAACATTGACGTAAAGGAAGTTCATATTTACGAGTGTATTTTTTAAGCTCTGGTTTCATTTCAATATTCAAATGTGTACCCTTTAAAATCTTTTCTAAGTTTGTCGTGATATTTTCACTTCTTTCTAAGTGTGCCGTTGCTTAATATGTTTGAGAAACATTGGTTTGAATAAATAACAGATAAATAAAATTAATTTTATTTTGTCTTTATATTGTTTTTTTAAGTAACTAATTTCAGAACGGACTAACATGTAGGAAGAAACTTTTTCAAACTATAATATAACCTGTAATTATCTTGTTGTTGAGCTAGAAAATGAATATGGCGGCATTTGTATAGGAACATTATAGCCATGAGTGTATTTCTGGAATACATCGAATGAAAGTGCACTCATACTTTACCGATATGATACAACAAATTATTTACCTTGTTATTTCATCATTTTACTAAAAGGTTCCCTAAACATTTAATTCATTATTAATTAGATTTCCGCCATTAAATGAATCACGGTATCTAATGTAAATAGGGCTTAATTAATATTCGTGCAACACGACAGATAAAGAAAGTACATCTAGGGAGCAATTAGACCCTGGGGTATAATCAAACAAATGCATCTTAATAATGAACCTAAATGCATACTAGTGCAGATCCCTAAAAAGTGAGTGCCATGACATGCAATTTAGATGCAGAGGCTTTTATTAGGGAGTAAAAAAACTGATTTCATAATCTGAGTGTCAGTCAATCAGTTAAATAGCATACGTGATACACGCATGGGCGATCGTGTCTTTTTAGATATATGCCTGACGAGATTACTCTTTCTTTCTGTAGTGAACTAATTGTCAATCAAAGCTATAGTTAGTCCAGTTATTCAATCCATTTTTAGTGGAGGACAATAGATGAACTCATACCTTCCTTAATTGTATTTGCACGAAGTAATGATCACGATTGGAAGTTGAACACGGCTCTCTGATTCCTCATTCCAAGCATTATTTATAACACCACTCGGCACATGTTAATAGTTTCCAGAATGTTTTGTAATATCAATATAAATAAAAAGAAAAGAATTCTCCCACACGGTGTCTAACGGATTTTCAGGACTCCATGAAACTTTGACGATGCGTCACTGCATTATTAATATCTGCCTCATAAACCAATTTTTTTAGGTGGCTTAACAGATAAAAATCTAAAGGACTGAGATCAGGGAAACGTGCAGGCCATGGAATCGGTAATACATTACTCAGCCATCTTTCATACTAGATGTCAGCCAGAGCAACGCGAAGTGCTAGAGCTTCATTATACACGAATCATATGCGTCTTCGTGTTAGCAGGGGTACATCCTCTAGCAAGTATGGAAGTTTGCTAGAAATAAAATCCCCAGACAACACCTGTAAAATGTGCTGGGAGAACATATAAAAATAGCAGATAGTCCCCTACAATTTCAGATGCTGGTGTCTAGCCTGAATTGTATTATAATGATTTCTTTCCGCCCACAAATGTTGGGTGTACAAATATTTTTTCATTCTATCCCTTCCAAATATTGCTTTGTCAGTAAAATAAAATCTGAAAAGACAAAAAACGGACCGGTAGTTTGCTCAATAATTCATCCACAAAGGTTCTCTCGTAGTGAGAGTTCAGAGGGCGAAAAACCATGCACACTTTGCAAATTATACAGATACAGCAACTTTCATGCAGTACTGTTAGACGTGCGACATTTTATGACCACTTCATGCGTGCTAATAGTTAGATCATATCCGACAGACTGTAGAATGTGTTCTTTACGGTCAGGTATACGGGCGGATCTCCGTCTTTCGCGATCCATACTTTGTGAAACTATGGATAGTTTTCTCAGCGACGTGACGGTAAACAATCACAAAGTTTGGATAACATGGCTTTCATATATATATATATATATATATATATATATATATATATATATATATATATATATATAGAGATAGATAGATAGATAGATAGATAGTTTTGAGAATCATTCCCTTTTCACTTGCCAGAAAGTTTTTTCACACATACTTGTAAATTTTTCTGATCAATGAAAATTGAATGATTCCCAAATTGAAAAAAAAATTAACTATTCTGCGTGAAAATATCAAACAAATGAATAATAATAATAATAATAATAATAATAATAATAATAATAATAATAATAAATACATCAACACTGTAAACAAAACTTTTACGGCTTCTCAAAGTTTTTTTCTCTATGTCAATTTGTCTCGTTGGAAAAAACCACTATTTCTGTTTGCAATATATATATGGCAATTAAATTTGCCATATGCAGGTTTATCTAAAGACAAAATAAATTTCTTTATTTAGATTTCCTTTTCATTTTCTCAATATTTGGATTTTTTTCCATTTAGTAAAATTGAATTTAACTTTAAATTTTTCTATGAATTCTGCATTTGATTTTTCATCATATATCAGCGTGTATATTTTCAACGAATCTCAGAATACAAAGTTCAAGAATCAATCCAGGTAGAGGTTTTTGTCAGCACTTATAGGGAAATAATATGTTTTTTTTTCATAGGATAAGTAACATTTGACCCTAAACTTGAATAAGATCCTGGTGAACGAGGAAACATACACTCGAGTGAGCGGGGGTCCAGAATGTAAATTTTCAAGACGTACATCAAATTCTCAGTCTTAAGAATGTCGACTTATTTGTGTAGGTGACTGAGAACTTGGATATCTGTTTCTTATGGTTAGCATTGACCACATTTTTTATGAGATGGAAAATTGTATAAGCGAAACAACAGCAGTCCAAGTGATATATGTACAAGCGTACATGAGGTTAATTGCCAGAAAACACAGCTGTAACTGTAAGCCTCATTATGAGATCTTGAGACCACACAGGAAAATACATCTTTCTTTTTTTTATATGCCGTGTCTCTTCAATACGTAAGCGATCACAGCCTTCCGCTTCTTTCTGTCTCTTGTATCTCTTAATAATTTTTGTATTTTTGTGATTACTGCCAAACCTTCTCCTACCATCCATTAGCTCAAGGACTTCAAGCCTGTTACCACCGATTTCGTCTATCCACTTTTTCTTATAATATGTGCTGTGAGTATCAGGTTTTCCAATCACTCCTTTCACACCGCAGAAATTTGAACTGCCTCATCCTGATGTTAATCATCAGTTTCCATTTAGTTTCCTCTAAAAGAGTGTTGTTGCCCCCATATACGGTCCATGATATCTTACACTGTCGTATGTGTCAGAGTTAGGGTTGATGATCAAAATCGGGAGTAAAGAAGACACCAAAGGGTATTGTGCAACAACTATTGTGTCACTAACCGTGTTAGTTCACTTCTATTTCAACAGAACCACTACTAAATATATATATGTGTGTGTGAGAATTTTTTGTGTTTTATATAAGTATAAATACATATATGTCCATGTATGCATATATGTAAAGATATATATGAATAAATATATATATATATGTATATATATAAAACATATATTTATATGTATATATATATGTATATAAATACATCAATATATATATATATGTATACATACATTTATATGCATATATAAATATATATATATATATATATAGATATGTATAAGTATATACTTTTCTATAAATATTTCAATAATTATATACACATACTTAAATATTATGCTCTCATTACGATTGAGCTCTTTGGAGAAGAAAATTTTAAAAACAGATTCCACCTTTGCTATATGCGTAACTCTTCAGAAATTAATTGAGTTCTCTCGGTGACTGGCATCTGCATACACTGCCTATATACAAGACGTTAAAATTTCCCGTCTCTGATTCCATGCGCCGATGGCTTAGGGAGTAGCGTCTCCGACTGACACCAAATAGGTCGAGTTTTGATCCCGGTCAGAAGCAAGTGGATGTGTCTAGCCACACTGATGAGCTGTGATACTGCGAAACAGGCTTGTATGTGAATGACTAATATAATATAATATTATATATAAGGACCTTAAACGTGCATATTTTGAACATGTGAGTTTATAAACTTCGATCTAGGGAAACATTACTGAGAAAATGATGTTCTCAGATAGGATAGATGTAATGAATAGATCAAGAAGAGTAGCGCGATATATTGAGTTATTGAGAAGTTCAGAAGTTAGATATCACGAAGGTCAGTGACAGAGTTTTTAAGACACTAATCATAATTATATTAAATTGGAGGAACACAGTTATAATTGCAAACGAATGAATGGAAATAGTCTTGTCTATATTATCGGAAATACTATCAAGCATGCTGAGCGGTTGAGTAAAAAGGGATAGATGATTTTAGTAGGGATTGATAGAGACACATGTAAGGATAGTGTGGAAAATTAGCCGGTGATTTTCGCGGACATAAATTACCAGGCCATGCAGGTTGACATGACAGTCCTTCCTAAAGAGAGGAACGTAGCCAGGAATCGAGAAATTGTAGAAGGCTTTTGTAGAGTTGAAATTAATTTCACAGAGAGCTAGCATTCCCAGGGACTTTTCGAAGTGCGATTCCTCAAAGCAAAATTTTTTACGATTTTTTTTTTCAATTGGAGTAGATAGAGTAAACTATGGCCCGGTTCAAACTCCACCCACGTCTATTGAACAGGTGAAGAGGCTCATCCTTTGTTCTCTGTTTAGGATGTGGTTTCCGGCTTTCTCTTTTTCAATCTTTTCACTCTTACGTAGCCGCCTGCACATCAGTGGCGTTACCACCTTGCTCGGGGTGATATGATTAAAAAAATATATACAGCGAATGTTGATGTAGGAAATGTTGTGGTGTTTTAGATGTCTTTTGCACTGAGTGATGTTTTAGTTTTATATCTTTTATTGTTTATACTCATGGTGTGTTATTTTGGTAAGAGTCGATCGTCAAGTGCACTAGGTGCATTACAAAAACTGACACAGATTGCAGCATAATGTCGCCTCAAGAATGACTAACGGAAGTATTTTCAGGGACACCCATCTATGTGCGACATGGTCCTGCAAGAATCCCGATATTATTCAACTGTTGATCAGAGCAGCCTTTCTAGATCTTACGCAGGTGTTCGGGCTTCTAACTACCAGTCGGGAAACAGCAGCCAGAGAACTGCCAAGCAGCTTTCTTCAGTATGAAGAGACGTTTTCTTCTTAAATAGTAAACAATGTATAAGCCTATGCCTCTTTTCAAAATAAAGGTAGGAGTATAAACAGGGGGATTGGAAAGCATATCTACTCTCATTAATAAAACAGCTTCTAAGTTTTGTTTTAGTTAAAGTCAAGTTATCCATTTCAGATTCAACTAAGAATATGTATATTAATAAATATACATATTATTTTACGTCTATTGCACAACTCAGAGTTTCATGCACTATGCAATCATCAGGTTCATATTATGAACTGACCTTTCCGTGATTTGAATTTCTTTTTCTCGAGAGGTTAGCATAGTTATATTCCTGGAATGGGATTTTTTAAAAATTTTGAACATTTAAAAAAATATATATTTTAATTTAAACTAAAACCTCAACTTGAGATTAAAAAACAAAATTTCAAAATTTCAAATATTGATTTAACAGGGAATATTTTGGGGCTAAAGGTTATATGCATATGTGTCAAGGGGGAACTTTTGTTGTTTGTAGCTAAGGTAAAAAAAAAATAAAATAATAGTAGAAATGTCTCTGTTAAACTGGGTCAATAAATTTTAAGCAGATATTCACTTCGATGTTTGCGTGTAATCAACAATTATCTTCTTTTATTTAATAAATTAGGGTTATTTAAGTGTATGAAGACAACTGTTTTTCAAACGGCATAGATTAGATCGATTTCCTTTTCCGTTATAAGATTTAGTCGTTGCGATGATATCACAGACAATAACAATGCTTTGGTTGTTGTGTTTTGAATCCCAGAAAAATTTTGATCGGGCTGTTTGTTATTGTATTTAATATTACCTAATGTCATTTGACGATGATAGAAACAGGAACAAAAAAAATTGAAATTCAACACATTCTGAACATTAAAAAAATGTAAAAAGAAACTATTATTCTTCCAAATAATAAAGATAAATTCATTTTATCGCTTACTATGAACTAAAAGATCACCAACTGGAATTACTCAACCTTGGACTTAACAGTCATATTTACAGACAATACAGTAAATTAGATGAAATAAAATTGAATTTGAAATGTCATATCAAAACAACAACAAACTTAAAAAAATAAAACTAATAAATACAAAATCAGAATTTCGTAAATTGCTCAAAGTTGAAGCAATAAAAGAGATACATAACAAAAGAAATCTTGTCCAAACTCTTAAGAAAACAATTATATATTGCTGCGAATGAACTACGTAATCCTACTAATATAATTGTAAAAAAGCAGATAAAACCAATATTCTTGGTGATTTAAATAAATCTGATTATAATGAAAAAATACAACATATCCTCGAAGAGCGCAGAAAATTTTAAAAAGACAACTAAAATCCCATTAAACAACAACTGAAATTAAAAATCAGAAAGCTCATCACAACCAACAACGCAGAAAAGGACCACTTAAAACTTCCCAAAATAAATGATGACTAAAAACCAGGCTACATAAAGAGAAATGTAAAAATACGAAAACCTAACTTCCCTCTACGTTTTATCATATTCCAAATCCCAATTCAATTTATCAATTAACGAAAATCATTAACCAACTCGTTACACTATATATACCTAGTAAATACAGGATTACATCAACTCACAAAGTAATTCAAATCTTAACCCCCCCCCCCAAAAAAAAATAACAATGAAAACATTCCTTCCTTTATTAGTTTATTTGTCAATGTCCAAGTTAAAAAAACATTTGATATAATTATATAGAATATTTACAATAATACTTCTCTATCCCTCTAGTAAAAATTCGACCTTATAGTTTAGGAAAACTACTTTTGAGTTGAACCATAGAGGTATCTTTATATGATAATCAAAGTTATACATACGTATAACTTCATAAGGTTTCCATGAATTCAGCTCTGGAACTAACATATAACGCTAATTTCTATATGGCTGACATTAAAAAAATAAGATATTTAATACCACGAAAAACAATCTCTATCTACCTATCGAGTACATATACCAGGCACTAGACAGGAATGGCGAAGCCCGTACCGTTGCATTGGATATATCTAAGGCGTTCGACAGAGTTTGGCATGCTGGCCTTCTATGTAAACTGCGGAGCTATGGTATAACTGGACATTTGTTTGAACTAATCCAGTCATTCCTCTCTAACCGCACAATGAAGGTGGTATTAAACGGACATGCCTCCCAGAACTACCATACAAACGCAGGTGTCCCCCAAGGCTCCATCTTAGGTCCTACACTCTTCCTGATATACATTAATGATCTCCCTGATTCCATAAGAGCCCAAATAGGTTTGTACGCCGATGACACCACAGCTTACTCTCGCCTCCTACAAAAATCTGGTGTAGGCGTCAAAGCTAACCTCGCAGCCGAGATTGAAAAAGACCTCCAATCCATATTGGACTGGGGTAAGAAATGGCTAGTAAATTTTAATGCTTCTAAAACGAAGCTACTCTCAATTAACCATCATCGACAATCTCACCTACCTCCCATTAGCATGGACTAGGCTTGGCTCCCAGAGAGTAAAACACTACGCCTCCTTGGTCTCACACTTTCAGCGGACCTCAAATGGAATGACTATATCGAATCCATTGCTAAATCCGCTGCTATGAAAGTCGGTTCTCTGTGTAGGGCCCGGAAGTTTTTTCCGTCTAAATCTATCCTGCACATTTATAAATCTACCATCCGCCCGTGCATTGAATACTGCTGCCATATCTGCTGCTATTCTCCTCGGGCTTCTCGATAAGGTTCAGAGGAGGGTCTGTAATGTGATAGATACCGACTTGGCAGACCGCCTGCAATCTCTCTCTCCCACCGGCGCGACGTGGCTTCCCTGTGTCTCTTCTATAAATACTTTCACGGCTTCTGCTCCGATGAGCTTAGATCACTGGTGTCCCCTAAATACGAATTTGAACGAGACACTAGATTAGCAACTAGATCCCACCCTTTTACTGTGAAACCGATAAAATGCAACCGTAACTTCTACTCCAACAGTTTCTTTCCTCGCACTTCCCGACTGTGGAATTCCCTTCCACACGATTTCTTCCCCGACGGCTACAATCTCCAGGAGTTTAAATGTAAGGACAATAGACACTTCCTAACACACTAACCTGCTCCCATTCTATCAAACACTCTTCCCATCTCATCCTCGGTATCCTTACACATCTGTCACCTTCCTCCTGACATTCCCTATGTCTAACCATTCCTTCTCTTTACCTTCCACTATGTAGCCCCATGCGCAATAGTGGCAGTGGAATGCCTTGCTTGGGGTGAGATGATTAAAAATAAAAATAAAAACCTAAGGTATGTAGATGGTATTCTCATCTTAGTCAAAAGCTAATACAAAAGACATGAAATACAAAAAAAAACAAAAAAAAAACACCTTTTTAACTATTCCAAAATAGCGATTTTACAAAATTTAGTAAGCTGTGAAAAATTAATTCTTCCACGGAAAATATTTTCTACATTGAATTAAAAACAATAAACAAACTTTTATTAATAATATCATTCCTCATTACATTTACAATCATCAGATTTGACGAACTATGAGGAATATCAGCATGAATACAAAAGAAAGTAATATTTCCTAAAGCAACCTTAAACATATCAACGTAATATATTGCAATCAAATGCTCTCTAACTACATCAAGATGAAGAAAACTACTAATATATTCCTCAATGATTCCAGTAAAAGAAATAAAATTATTTATATGCTATACTAAATTTAATGGAACTGACATAATCATATGAAACAACTCTGTTTCCAAACCTTAACATTGTACATTAATTATATTTCTTTTGGGAGATTGCATCCCTGACAAAAGAGTAAATATACATGCTTAGGGGACTAAAAACATATCAGAGATTTAATCTCCATTTTGAAATATCTAAATTGTATTTTAATTTAATCTCAATTATACCAGCCAAAATGTTTTAAAATGCGTAAATTTTAACTTCTTGTAAAACATTGGACATCATAAATTAAATCAATCTCTTTGTATAATAGTAATTTTTTGAATTAACGATAAAAAGAAAAAAAGAAGAAATTCACAATTATCAACTGCATTAATTTATTTTTCTCTGAAGAATCTACACCTAACGAAAACCTGTATGATATTGAAAGAACTTGGGAAAGTAGAATGAGAAAAGTTAGGGCGACTTCTTTGATGGTTTAAATTCTTCTTCTTCTACGTGCCTTAACCTTTAAGGACGTAGGTGATCATGGCTTTCCACGCTCACTATACCTGCTGTCTCTTAGCACGATTTCTCCTGGAACATTTTGTAACTCCCGTTCTATCATCACCTGCTCAGGCCCTTTAAAAATATTAACTGCTGCTTTCCTCTGTCTCTTTTTCCCTATATCTGGTCTGTTAGTTTCAGGTTCTCCAAGCCCTCCTTCCTCATTGCATGTTCCAGGAACTTCAGTTGTCTCTTCCGGATGCTCAATACAACGCAAAAAGAAAAAAAAATAATCCGTGAATTAGAGAGGATTAAAAAAAAAATTGTCTAATTTTTTTCAACCAAACGTGCATGAACGAAGATATCGCTATAAGTAACACACACACACACACACACACACACACATATATATATATATATATATAGAGAGAGAGAGAGAGCGAGAGAGAGTCAAGGCAGACAGTTATGTTTCGCTGTACCACAGCTCATCAGTACGGTTAGACATCCGATTGCTTCTAGCCAGGTTTGAAACCGGATCAAATTGACATCAGTCGACCATTATATATGTATTAAAATGTATGTATAAATCGATGTGTGTATAAATCTATATGAATAAATAAATATATATGTATAAATAGATGATTAATCCTGAGATATTCGTCACTTATCTAGGCATGCTGATTACCGAATGATCACTCCCGCAAAAAATCTCAAATTGCAACAAACTTCATATAATAACAGAAAAAACAGTACAGCAACAAAAATATATTTACACTGACAAGTAACGGCATCATAATGGTGTCCTTAGAAGACTTCGAAGTTGGTATTTCTCAGCATTAACATATATATATATATATATATATATATATATGTAAATATATGTATATATATATGCTTAAATATCTATACATAAAGACAGATATATATAAATAAATGTATATGTATGTATATATACGAGTATATACATGTATGTACATATATATATATATATTTTCTAAACATATGCTGTTAAATATAAGAGACAATGAATGTCTATTATGTTTAATCATGAGCCGTTCTAAACGTCGTATTTTGGCTTTAATTTCAGTTGAAAATAAAGACAAAAAATCTCCAACATTTGGATAATTATTTATTGATTTTCTTCTAAGCTTTCGGCTCACATGAGCCATCTTCAGAGAGGTTGTTTAGACTGAAAAATTATAACATCCACCATCACCGACGATTTTATTTTGTGTTGCCATAAAACTCCGCTTGGCAACGGCAATAGTTACCAAATATAATAAACGCAGTTCTTAAGTTTGCGATGCGGTTTTCACACCGCGTGATAGCGCAAAATGACAACAAAACCATGTAGTCAAATGCAATGTAATATGTTATTTCCGGATTTAAAGTTGATTTTATTGTGTGTTGGATGTTAGATTTGATGTACATGGCCTCCAATATCTGCAGGTTCCTCTTACTGTGTGTATGAGTAAGGATCACCGTATTGTTGACCAAATCTGTCTGATATTACCTACATGTTTATGTTTTCCAGAGAAAAGTTGTTTAATAGTACTCTGATCAGAAAGATGACATGTAAGTCTACGAGAGAGCGTGGTTGTAGTAAAATCAATATATGTACTAGGTTTTTTTTATTAGTATCAGAGATGCAATCTCTGAATGGGCATGTAAATTGGTACACTACATTGTTTTTTTGTAGAGAATTTAGTTTAGTGCTTTTTGTGTTATTATAGACTATGAGGTCAATCGTTTTAAACTTTTTATAAAATATAATGAGTTTAATTTGATTATTACTTTCCACTGGTTTAACATTTTTACCTATTATGTTTTTGAGAGTTTTTTTTTATCTTGTTTATAATTATTATGTATTTGGTTGCAATAGTATAAGTTAATAGTGTTATGTTTATTTTGATGTAAACCATGATTATTAATATTATCATTATTGTTAGAGCTATTGTTAATTTTGTTGAGATACATTTTAATTTGTTGATCACTAACGGAGTTAGGAAATCCATTATTGGCTAGTGTTTGCTTAATGTTGTGTAATTCTTTATAAAATATAGATTTGGAAGAAGATATCAATTGTGTGCGTTGAAGTAAGTTTTTTATAACAGCTAACTTATATCGTTGGGGCATTCACTATCATAATTAAGAAGACACGAATTTATGCTAGTTGGTTTCCTATATAGAGAAGTAGTAAATCTAAGTGTGCTATAATCAATGAATACATCAAGGAATGGGATTTTGTTATTAATATTAAGTTCTAATCTAAATTTGAGGACGGAGTGATTTTCAAATTCGTTTTTAAGATATGTTATTTGATCGATATTCTTAGCTAAAACAAAGATGTCATATATGTATCTTACATATATAGAGGATTTATTGTTGTCATTAATTATTTTATTTTCTAGATTTACCATATAATAATTAGAAAAGAGGGGACCTAAAGGAGATCCCATCGCAATACCATCTATTTGTGTATAAATATTGCCGGAAGGGATCGTGAAATTAATATTGATTGATGGGAGAGTAGCATGACTATACATCACGGATAATGATGTCAATTGTTTCGTGGACGGGAACATTTGTGAATAAGTTTTGAACATCCAAAGATGCAATTATTTGCCTCGATACACTAAATATATACACTCCTGATCAAAACTTTAAGACCACTTAAAAATCTTTAAAAAGAAATATTTTTTCCGGATAGATTGTAAACTCCTCCCACTTAAGGTTAACAATACTACAATCTAAAAGGTTATGGAAAGAAAAAGCTACATTCCAAACATTTTATCTAGAAATTTACAGTTTTATAAAATGAGGCGATTTACACATGATCAAAATTATAAGACCAGAGACAAAAATTCTACGAAATTGTACAAAAAGTGTATGAAAACATTCAACAACCAAATTTAATAATGGGTCCTACCATCCACTGCCTTTGATGACTTCAAAAATTCTGTCAGGCATGCTAGAAATAAGGGTTTCTGTTAAGGTGCGGGGATGTTGCTCCAGCTTCTGAAGATAGCTTCACGAGGTTCATTTTTTGTTGAATATCGTTTGCCATTCCGATAAACATCTCTTGTCATCCATCCTCAAACATTTTCAGTTGGGTTCAAGTCTGGTGAGCATGCAGGATGTCCCAACAGATGGACTACATTTACTTGTTGAAAGGTCAAGGTCCGTCTTGCAGCGTGGATTGCAGCATTATTCTGTTTGAATAACCATCCATCCACACACAAACGATGGCCCTCCATCATCAATGATGTATTTTGTAGCATGCTAACATAACCAGCCGCTGTTTGACAACCCTGCACTACCTGTAGCTCCATCGTCCCTCTTTAAGAAAAGGCACCCCATACTATTAGGGTCTCTCTACGACTATGATGTGTGGAGAAAATTTCAGGAGGCATGTTTTTCTTATGCGAATCGCGTTGGAAGCCATCAGGAACTTCAAGACTGAATTTTTTCTCATCAGAAAACAGGACTTTCTTCCACTTCTCAACGCCCCATGTTTGGTATTCGCAACCAAACTTTAAGTAGTCCACCTTGTAACGTGGAAGAAGCCGAGGAATTTGTTTACGCTTTTAAATTTTATTACTTTAACGCCATATATATATATATATATATATATATATATATATATATAGTTATATATAGCTATATATATACTTATTATTAACATATATATGGATAGATATACATGTATAAAAATATATATGTGTATAAATAAACATATATGTATAAATATGCATATATATATATGCATAGATATATATTTATTAACATATTTAACATATTTATAGATAAATATACATACATATACATATATATATATATATATTGTCGATGCATATTTTCTCATGTAAATTATGCAAAGATATAAATATCACTGATTTCCCATTTTAACAGTAATATTTACAAAAATTATACAAAATTATCTTGAAATACTAAAGAATTTGGCTCCAAGTCTTTGGCTTGAACCATGGCCTCTCGGTGACTTTGAAATCTCCTGCATCTCTTCTGATCTGTCTCCTTTTTTTTGGTGAATGCTGCTATAATCTTTCCGTTTTGTTTAACTTTGGTGTGACAAATACTTTTGCTAATCTCTCGCTCAACTGCATCCCACACATAATTATCAGTTGTGTTGTTGTTTGGGTATTTAGTTGACAAGATATAAGGGGTTATATGGTGGTCGAGACCACTTTTGAAAACCATGACTGGGTTCTTCTACTTGTATAGCAAGGTACAGAGTTCTGTTGCTATGTATAGTGTATTCCTACAACCACAGTGCAGTAGTAATTCCAAAGGACACATGATTTAGGCCTCTGTGTTATGTGTAAGTTTTTCACCAACATAGTAGGAAGTTCTTTTCCAGCTGCTGTACTTTCATTAGTACCATTAGATTCCGGAACTCTCTGAATTCTTTCCGGCGCGAATGCTAATCAGTACAGCATGGCGATTCCAAATTTCTTTTGGGGTGAAATATATAATTGCGCTTTTTCCCCACTGACGGTGCCCGACTTACCTTACTATGTTGTGTAAACAACGCCCATGCGCGATATCAAAATGTAAAATGGAGTCAAGTTTCCCATCGTATGCTATATATATATATATATATATATATATATATATATATGGATATCATAGATCTTTCATTTATTAATCCTGCTGATTTTATTAATTAATAGTTATTTATACTGAATATATGTATCCACCACATATAACGTTTATTGGAATTGATGCAATTTTATTGTTATATTCTTACTTTTTCTCATAAATGAAAATGATGCCTACCGCCTAAGATATCGAAAGACTTAATAAGGATATATACCTCTTGACATGAATGAAATATATTTTTCATTTTAATCCTGGAATTCTTTCAGGCTAAACCACAAGAATATTTTTTCTTTCTCGTTAATGTTGGTCTGTCGCTTTCTCACTAAATATTAATAATGATAATGATAATAACAATATGATCAAAGGCTAGAAATGTATGTGCTATCGTTTAGATACGGCTGTCTTTGCAGACTGCATTTTATTTCAGAAGATATTAAAAAATTATTCTGAAAACAAATGTCTTTATGTGAAAATCTCAAAAATGTTGCCATGAGAACATCAACGATTCCATTCACAGTCGTGACCAGCGGATTTATTGTAAAAAAACAATCTTTTCGGAAGTACAGAATACGAAGAGCTATATTTTATTTTATTTGATTTTATTTAATCGTCAGTGGAAAATGTCATGAAGACATTTCTGAGATTTGGTCTGAGACCCGGAAATAAACTGAGTTTACAACAGAAATCTAAGGAAAACAAGCTTTACAAATTAGAGTGCTTAATCTGCATTCTCAGCAATTACGAAAACTGAAACTAGATGCATATTATGACGACGAACAGCATGAGACAAAAGTAAGTTATTAATGAACAATCAGACTCCAACAGTGATTATCAAAAATCAAGAGTTTTTTTTCTTCAAGAAATTATTATTATTATTATTTAGAATCTACAAAAGAAAATAATGTTGAAATACGTAGAAAAAGTCAAATTAAATTAAGAAACTAATCAAAAACAATAACAATAATAAAAGTAATAAAAAAGAAACAACAACAGCAACAACACAATAATAATAATAATAATAATAATAATAATAAAATAATGATTATTATTCAATTACTAAACGAATAGCCACCATAAAAAAGACATAATCATCAAGCTCTATGTCGAACGACGACGAGTCTTTTTGAAATTGGTTTGCATGTGGGGGATCTAATTCTTTGCATTGTAATTATTCTATTGTCTTTCTTTGCCCATCAATCCCTCGACAGTGTAATTTATAGTATGATCAATATTAATTATTTCTTTCCGTCTCTTCTTCTCTTCCACGTCTCCATTTCACTCTCCGTCTAACAAACTGACTGTACCTTTCATATTAAGGTATTTCCATGTTTCATTCCTGTCAAAGTACATCACAAGAGAAATTGTTTTTTATCATTGTTTATTAACATAAAACTATGTTCGTCGGTCTGTTATTCTATAAAACTTCATCAAAATTTAAAAACTAGCATTCTAACCTATTTTTCCCTACTTTAGTTTGATAGCAAGTTTTTTTTCTTCTAATTTTCAACTAGTTCACATGGCACAGCAAAACGAAATCGACATCGGTCTATCACTGAATCGCCACCGATTATATGGAAAGAAATAAATGCGCATTTCCTTTCGGTATTTACTCGAGCCCCTCCACAAAGGCAGGATATGGCACAAGACCGATTTTACCGTGACGCTTTCCGTGCGAGTATGTTTGGGCAAATAAGCAGACTGGGGTTATTGTTTGCCTTTCCCCAGATGAGACTCGTCCCTTGGGCAGAGCCTCTTCTGTGTTCCTTTCTGCTTGAAGCTAGAGAATCCGACTAGTGTAAAATTTTAGCGAACTCTTGAGAAAAATACTACCTCTAATGCTGATATTCAAGTTCGGTAGACTGATCGAAAATCTCTAAGTTATATGAATGAAGCATTACAATCTTCTTATTTAGGATATTGTCCTAAACTTTTTTGTTGTTATCACAACTATTTGGCCGTTGTCTTCTCCGGTCATACTCAAGTGTATATCGATCTGGGTAACCTAGAGGAAATTCAGAACTGTACCCTTTATTTAATTTACTATGGTAGACTGTCATTGCTAAACCGCTCATGTTTCTGGATAAATTCTACTACTTCTTTTTTATTTAATACTGGCTAGTTATTGAGTGCCCTTTCCTACTGCGTGCAGTTACACGCTGCTGCTTGAACTCACAACCACAAGGTCAGCAAACTCACGAACCAAAGATTTTACTCCTTAAACCATTGTAACGTATGACAATATGTAGAAGTAAAAGTTAAAAGTTAACCCTAACCTTTCTGCTGATTAAGCTGCAACATCTGTTATTGCCTCCAATCTTTTGACTGCTGTTCATGTTTTGATTGCTACTTCTGCTCTTGCCGTTGTAGTCTTGCCGTTATTTGTCCTTCTTTCTTTATTAGCAGTTCCCATTAGGAGGAAAGTTGGGAGTCACAACGTCCAAAATTTTGTGATAAAAAGGATGAGGAAAATATTCCAAATATAAATAGTGTAAATGATGGTAAATCCTTATCCCAGATGTGCAGACAAAAACGATTTTTCTTAATTTAGCTTCATTCTGCTTTTAAGAGTTTTCGATAAACTTCGTTAATATCTATAAAATATTACAATCTCGAATAAGTTCTCACTGTTTTCCAACAGATTGTTTTCTAAATTCTGTGTGCGTGTAGTTTCAGATGGTAATGCATCTATTAGAAAGTACTATAAGCAAGCAGCAAATTCAGTGTATATAATTTCACCGAAGTGTGAACAACTTTGTTTTTCATGCCGTTAAACATGTTAGATTTCGTGCCAAATAAAGTATATTTGCGAGGAATTTTATTGCACTATTTTATTAAAAAGAAATCTGATGTTGAAGCACACAGAATTCTTGCTGATTTGTCTGAAAAGACATGCAGAGCTTGGTTTAAACCCTTCAAAAATAATAATTTTGATAATGAAGTTAAAGAACGATCTGGTGCACCGAAAAAGATTGAATACGAAGCATTGGAGACATTATTTCATGAAGGCTCATGGAAGACCCAAGCTGAACTTGAATAATTAATAATTGCTCAAACAACAGTTTAGAAACGTCTGAAAACATTAGGTATGATTCAAAAGCAATGAAAGTGGGTGCCGTACATGTTAAAACCGAGAAACGGCGTCTTGTCATGTGTGAACAGATACTTTTACGACAGAAAAGGAAAGTTTTTTGACCGGCGATGAAAATCGGATACACAACGATTACCCTAAGCGTAGAAAATCGTGGATTAAGCTTCGCCATGCATCAACATCGGCGGCAAAGTCGAATAACCATGGTTCAAAGCGTTTGCTGTGTATCTAGTGGGATCAGCCTAGTGTAGTTTATTAGTCAGTTCAGTGTCATACATGATACACGACTGACTGGGCAGAAGATTATCCCGCATCCTTTGCTTTCTCCGGTAATCTGTTTGCCAGAGAAGGCTATAGTGCCTAATCTGTTTTATTATTTAACCCATAACTGGAGGGAAGAGATGGATTAATACGTTTTCCATGGCTATTTGTGCGTAAGTAATGTATACACATGTAAAACGATGGAACAATTTTCTTTTTTAAATAAAATAAAGTGAATTACGGAAAATCTCTCTCGACTACAATTGCTGCCAACTGAGCCGAGCATTGAAGAAAATCGGCCTCTATACAAGCAGAGAAGGGAGATATGATTATGAAACATGACAACACTTCGCAACATGTTGCAAAATAGGTAAAAACCTATTTCAAATTGCTTAAATGGGAAGTCCCATACCACCCGCCATATTCACCAGCCATTACCCCGTCTAATTACCACTTCTTCCGATCGATGACACATGGCTTGGCTGAGCAGCAGTTTCATTTTCATAAATATGCCAAAAATATGTCAAATCGTGGTTAGCTTAAAAAATACATGTGTTGTTTTTTTCGACGTTGAATTTAAATGCTGCCAAAAAGATGGGGAAATTAGTGCTAGCAATGGGCAATGCATTCAGTGACATATTTCTTACTAATCTTTGTAAATAAAACATTACTTTTCATGAAAAATCAGCGACCATTTATTCAATGTCTTAATAAAATAAGAAAAACCTATTTTGGTATTCTTAGTGGTAGAAAGTTAGGACTTCTATATTGCTTTTCTAATTTTAACGCAAATAGTATTAGTTTCACCAGTACCAAAGGAGTGATTAAAAACATCTGTGACAACCGACGTATCAATAATCCGCTAAACGGACTGGGCATTGGGCAGAACTCAGCCTAGTTTTCGAAATATCTGCACAACATTGATATAATTACATAACTATCGTTAATGACAAATCCTTATCTGTGAGTTATTATCATGGGCTTCAGTGTGACATAAAAGATATCTTCTTTAGCGAACAGAGTTCGAATTTCGTTTATGCTTGCTCGGAGAGTGCCTATTAAAAATTATGTACCGTGTATATGATCCTTCTCTTTACATAATGAAATGTTTTAGAGATAGAATATATACGGCTTCCAATACTTTAAGTTAGTAATTTTATTGAGACAAGATGTGGATGGAAAATGCGTACACACGAAAATTAACGGCACAGTTATGGTTATTTGTAAGGTGTTCTGCAATGCATTACCTGTATATGTTAGACAGCCTCTCTGAGAAAAATGAGTTCAAATTTCAGATATTTTTTTTTTATGTACGTGTTCCGTAATTCTTTTATCTCTTTCAATCATGGTCTTTTAATACATTTGCACCTAATAATATTTTCTGATTCTGTCACTGTCGATATCTTTTTGCTTATTAGTAGCTTTATCGCATTTCATATCTTGAATTGATTTTAACAAGTATGATATTCTTATGATGGCTGTCAATCTCAGCTACATAGTTCGCCCGTGCAGTAATGTGTAATGGATAGCAGCTTAAAATGACAAATTAAAGAACCGAATTCGGATACTAACTAAGTTCGTTACATTCACTTGCGCTTGAATTACTTTAATATATATATATATACTTGAGAACTTCAGATAGGTTAAATAGTGAGAAGTTATATTTGTAAAAATCATTGTTATCTCTAAACCACTGTTAATGTAATATTAAATTCTGTAAAAAATTGCGAAATATATGTGTTTGATACTCCGGCAAATATTATCAGCAATATTTTTAACCACTGAATATTGAGAGTCTCGAATTTTACAATATTTTTACAATTACAATTTTTTTGATTTTTTTATACTGATTAGACAGCAACTTGTTTGTCATCCATCAGAAAGAAATCTCATAGATTAAGGTGTTCCTAAACCATTGTGACGCCTCAGGTCTTTGCAGTCCAATCGGAAACAACTTCCGGTTCAACGCCCTTTTTCTGGTTCAATAATATATATCTTTTTAAAGAAGCAAGCGCAGTGACAGTTTTCTTAGAAAACAAAATATAATAATTTCACCGCAAGTAAAGGCAGGACCGCCACTGGTGCGCAGAGGTTTACAGTGAGAGGGAAAAAACAAGGTACAGGGGATGTCAAAGAAAAGACAAGTGATTAGTTTCATTTAAACTTTTGGAGTTTGTAGCTATCAGGGAAAGGAAGCAAACCGTTGGTTGTTACACAAATAGGAAGTGCGAGAAAAGAAAATATTAGAGTAGAAGAGGCAATTATATTTAAATATTTTAACGGCAAAAGGGTGCACGAGTAAACACAGGTGGACGGGGAATCCAGGGAAAAATTTTTCAGGTATTGCCATGAAAGTACGTGTAGAAAAGACAGAATAAAGCCACATCAAGTCGGTGAGAAAGTGACTGAAGGCGAGCTGCAAACTCTTTACATATAAGTCTAAATCATGACTACACTCAATCGAAGACACACACACACACACACACACACACACACACACACACACACACACATATATATATATATATATAAAATGTATTAATATAAACAGATATAAAGTCATAAATATAAAGATTTTTACAATCCAAAATATCTTTTGGCTTTAAATAATCCTAAAAGGGTTGATAAGCCTTAAATAACAAACCACACAATCAATCATGTACAGAATTGTTTAATGAAAAAAAAACACATCAGTAAAATTCAAAACACTTTTTAAATGTCTGATCTTTGACAGTATCTTCACTAAATAACGCACTATTTAAGTTTAAAATTTAGGTTTCTTAAAGCGCTGAAATGCCTGCTGACTTTTGTCCGCTTATTAAGTACTAAAAACTGAAGAAGTTACGCAACATCAAGCATCATAAGTACTTAGATGAGTGACCACTTGAGAACTTCAGATGCTGTAAGCTTGGATGTTCGGTTAGTGTAATGGATCGGATTGTTTAATCGGATGGCCGAGTTCCGATTCCCGTTGGTTTCGTTATATTCATTTACGTGCAAATACACTTAGGAAAGGCATGAAACCACTCCTAGCTATGCGTTAATTAGTAAGATTTGTATCGCTAAACCATTTATTTATTATTAAATATTTATTATTTCCACATTGTATTTTCTCACTTTAAATAACTTGCAAAGAAATTTATAAGCTTTTGAAAATGGATCAAATCAATAAAAACCATAAAATCAAAATTGATAGTTTTCTATAAAAATACCACCCCAATTCAATCTGATAAAAATATGGAATATTATTTTTCTCACACAGTGTGTACCCCTTATGGAAATTAATTAAAACAACTGCTTGATTATCCTCTCTTCCACTAGACGGTCAGTCTTTTGACCTACCGGAATGACAGGGTGTAATCAATTTTTATTTTTCCTCATATTAGTTCATTTGCAGTAGTGGGGTGAAATTTGTTTGGCCTTGAAAAATATTGCGTCCTCTGTGATTGCATCAAGTTTTTATCACGCCCAGACACTATTTTCTCGACTGTCGATTAGTGGTCCAACGGACATTGACTGCGATTAGATTTACGCTAATCAGAGATAATGGAAGCGTATGAAAATTGTAACGCAGCACTGGAAAGCCTTACAGAGAGATGGCGTATATTGTTGATGCCAGCCTTTCAATTGTCAATCGTGTAAAGGCAAAGAAATACAACTGGTTCCATCATTCATAAACGTAAAGGAAAACGCGATCGGAAGAAAAAAAAATAACGTCAAGAGACAACGTATATGTCATCAACGAAAATGTGAAAAATCCTTGGAATATATTATTCGTTTTGTTTCAATTTGTTTGCATAAAGGTGTAGATACGCATGCTGCTATTCTGTGCGTTTATGTGCTTCGTCTGCAACGTGTGACTATATTTGACGCCTTTTAAACAGTTGCTAATATTCCCATCCTAAGTGCCATCCTAAGTGCCGTCGCCATCCATTCACACAAAAATATAATTTCAGTAATAGAATATTTAATATTAAAAAATAAATGATAGGTTTCAATTGTGAAGTTACTTTCATAAATGTACTTGACTGATATTTCAGTATACGTTCCATGCTAATAGTTTGTTCTTTCGTACATTTCACTTGCAGAACTTTTTTCAAGATTTTTACCAATCATTTACGATTTTCAAATTTTTAATGCAACGCCTATCGTCATCTGTCTCCTTGAATACTGCTTTTTTAACATCCTTTCTCTTCAGCGAAATTTTTTAGTTTCTTTCATAATCAGTAACTTTTGTGTTTTAGTAGTTTTATTATCTTGCCTGGGGCAAATGATTAAAAAAAAGCTAATTCCTTTTTTTTCTTCTCAGTTCCATCGAAATTTTGAACCGGATGAAAATTTACTTTTGAGTATCAACAACGTTGTGATGCTAAACTCGTTTGACGCAAATACTAAAATCTAAACTAAATTTTATTTTAAGTCATAAATATATCAGCGTAAAAATATAGCACAAGAAAATTATCTAACTTTGTGTAGTTTATGCTTCTGTCAAATATTTTGTCAAAATTATTTTTGTAATGATTTTCAGTTAAATCCAGACTAGTTTTTGACCTTTACGATCGAACAGTTGTAAAACGTGAGAAAGCAAAAAAAGAAAAAATGGCTGCAAACAGAGCACGAACCTACAATTCAACAGTTCTGATAAGTAGCGCATGTTTCATTATCTCCGACTGCTAAAGAATTGCTTCATTAAAAAAAAAAACAACTTCTTAAACAAAAACTGGTTTCTACTAAAAAATAGTTCATATTAGAATCTTTGTTTTAATTTTGGTACCTATTTGTGGAATTATTTGAAAATCAAGTATTTATTCATGTACAGAAATGAGTATAGATTGTGTATTTTTTATTTGTTATATTAGTACTTCATTACTTTTGATGAGACTAAAAGTGCGAAACTGAGATCCGAAGGCAAATTGGCATAGTCAAGAATGCATATAAAAATGTGAGTAGAGTACTGAGAGACAAAATAATTTAGAAACAAAGAAGAGAGTCTTGGGTTGTTATGTGGTGGCTACCTGTCAATATGGCAGCTAATGCTGTACAATCTCATAAAAGATGAAGAAAAGACTTAGAGCAACTGAAATAGGATTCTACAGAAGAAATACTGAGCAGACCATGGACCGAACATGTGAACAACGTCGAGGTTTTTGAGATAATTTAAACGAAAAGGAAAATATTATTTAACAATAAGCAAAGAAGTTTCAGAGACATGTAATGAAGAAATAGGTCTTGGAGAATCTGACACTTACGGAAAGAAGAGAAGAAATGAGAGACACAGGGAAGCAACGCGTGACATAATTGAAGGACTTGAGCAAATATATGACAGAGCATGTTTTGTATGGAAACAGAAGAATGAGTGTTGAACATCTATGTAGGGATAGGATGATATGGAGGTTCATAATCGCCTACATCCTAAAGAGACACGGCACATAGATGAAGAAAGTATTTTCAATGATTGTTATTATATTTTTGTTTTCATTCTTGTTCTTTTTATGAGCTGAAGAATTGTTAATAATTATTATTCGTTGTTATATTTACTATTATTTCTTTATGGCTTATCTAATGTTAGTTGATGGTGTTGAGTTTAAGCTTTCATTGCAGTAAGTTGAGGGCTTGACTAAAATTTCGAAATTTAACAATAAAAAGACAAAATATATATGGATACTAATAAATAATTAGGAATAAATACTTGTAAAAGAGTAATAATGTTTAGAAATGCTTCATTTTATAAAAATTAAGTTAAAAGTATTCAAATAATTAATTGTTGACAATGCTTCGTAAGAGTAAAATAAAAATACATCCAATTTTGATATTATTAATATTACTGATATTAAAATAAAACTGAATATATTGTTGATAAAACTTGTAGAATACACAAAGAAGTGTTATGGTTAAACTTATTTTGGAAAATGGAAATTTCTTTAAATAAGTATTAAATTAACTTTGTTATTCAGACGTCTATGCGGCATATAGTATGAGGGTCCTAAATTTCAGCAAGATGTTTTGTTTTATTTTCAATTCAGATTATTTATTCGCCGCCGTAAATTGACGACATAATACAAATTGCGACAGAAAGGCTACTAATACTTAAACTGAAATTTAAAAAATTTAAAAAATCAGATCATGACAATAAACACCAAACATAGATCATATGACTGCTGTTCTTTCTTGATTAGAGACAATAATTTATACATTTTTTTTTTAGTGAATTCGGATGATGTACAAAAAATATCCCCCCATATGATGTATACAAGAGGGCGGGTTTCTTATTACTCTATCGCTATTTGTATATCAATGATTAGATGCCACCCATTCTGGCTGAGAGTTAATCGGTTAGGAGAAAGCTAAACATTTAGACACAGCTGTTTCCATACCACTTTTTACTCTTATGATTTTGAAAAATGATTTTTGGTTTAACAGTCACTCAGAACCTCTATCGAATACGCGTATACTGATTTATGTAGCTCATACCTCTCAAGGCGACAGGGTTTCTCCCTTGACACCTCCGAATGTCGTGCTCCGACGTGGATAGGAGTTGAAAGGTAGTTAATATTACTAAATCAAATGTATCAATAACCAAAATGAAATACTAATTCTGAAAAAAATAGACGAGTATTGGCTTTCCAAGAACTCTTGTACGCCCGTCCCAAGATGAAACTCTTCTAGCAGAACTTTCCCCTTTCGTTATTGAAAAGTGCTATCCAGTAAGATTACGTCGAAAAGAGTTAATAAATTGAGAAACGGAAATTTGCTGGTAGAGGTAGAAAATAAGAAACTTGCTGTAAATATAAACAAAATGAAAAATTTTCATAACCTCAGTATTCCACGATGAAAGACTGAACACATTTAATGGAGTCATTAGAAGTGGATTGTTTCTGGTTGCACCTGAGGAAGTCATATTTTCTTTAGGAAGATATTTCCGAAGAATCACAACGAAAAGAAAAGAAACCATAATAGCAGAGAGTATACACTTTTTTTTACACTTAAAATTTCTACAATATTAAGCTAGTTGAACACTATATTCCTGCTCCACGAAGGTGCTTGGAATTCATAGAGATAGATGCAACAGTCGCCTAACACGTGGAAAATGTGGGCAAATGTATTCAGAAAAAACGGAAGAAAAATGACAGTATTAAGATTATTCTGGAGTATGCTGAATATTCTTCCAGGAAGAAGAATACCCAGCATACTCAGGATCTTGCGACATCTGGAATAAAAAAAGTAAATAGTCGAGGTTAAACACAACCCAAATATCTCATTCATATAAGCAATGCAGATTGTAGAATGCTACATGAAAGGCCGTCATATGCAAAAATAATCCAAAAAATGGTCAAAGCTGGAGAAATATAGAACCTTTCAGAGACGCGTACACTTGTGACCAAATGATTAGACCAAATTTCAAAACTACATAAAATACATACAGACTAAGGATATAGTACAAATTGAACCGCAAAAGAAACTCAATGAAACGAATGAAATACTAAATGAATCAATAAACGAATACAAACAAATACAAACCCTACAGCTCAAGCACACACGAATTCCATAGAAAATTACAAAATCTACAAAGTAACGGCTATATTATAAGCGTCCATTGAAGACAATTTTAAGAACTTATCTCTCACAAGGGCGTAAAATGCCAAACAAAAACCGGAAATTAACTGGAAGAAATGGGGGTGAAAATGCAGAATCCACAAACGGCCAAAGCCTTCAAAATGAAAACATCGAAAATGGAAATAACAAACACATGCTAAGCTAAATCCCGAAGACATTTACCAGTCATGTATCAAATAAGACAATGGAACTGCCGATGAATAAAATCGAACATAAATGAACTGCTTCTGCTAATAACAGATCAGTCATCAGCAGTTGTTTGCCTTCAGAAAATATGCCATAAGAGAAATGAAAAGCAATATAAAATACTAGCAATCTACGCATTCATATTAGTTAAGAATAAATTTAACAACAACTTTACAGGTGAATGCTGTTAAAGTGACCATACAATGAAAATAAACAGCTGCTACGTATATATCTCACTATATAAGCCAGTAAATAAAGCAGAAATTGATTAAATTTTAAGTCAGCTTCTTGCAACTTATCTGATACTGTTGGATTTTAATTATTCCAGCTCCATACGGGGTTGTATAGACACAAACGAAGAAGGAAGGAACTTAATAATTAATAAGAACGATTTATGGATGTAAAATTGTAAAACGCTCATTACATAAATCCATTTACTGGTAGCTCATCGGAAACAGAATTATCTCTATGTGATCCATCAATTTACATGGAATTCTCTTGAAAAATACATGTGGTAATGATCACTTGCCAATCGTCCTACAAGACTGAGAACATAAATATAAAACTTTTCTTGGTAGGAATTAGGCAGAGCAAACTTGGATAAATTTAAAATCCGATATTCTGAAATACTTTCTGAGTGAAATAGCATAAAAAGCCTAAAACATTTAACGGAAATTTTCATCTCTATAGCAACAAATGCTTCCAAAAAGACGCTACAGACCTTGGTTTGATGATAATGTAAAAAAGCCATCAGGCTAAGAGCAGCTTTGCGAGAAAATTCAGCAAACAGCATACAACATCTAATTTACTGTAATTAATGCAACTCTGAGCAAAAACGCAGAAAATAATTAATGAACTCCCCACAAAAAAATGAATGTTGGTTAAACAACGTCAACGGGCTTAATTTCTCTAGAATATGATAAACAAATGGCAGACAAAAAAAACACTGTAAAACACCACTCGACAGCTAACTCTAAAATTACTATCAAAAAGTATATAGCTGACCAACTAGCCAAAACTATCTCTAAAAATTAATCGTCCAAGAATGGCAGCCAACAATGTTTAAAGGTCAAACAAAAAGCTCAAAAGTAAAAATCTAAATTTAAGTTAAATAATGTCGAGAGTTATAACGTATCATTCAGTTGTCATTCACTTAGCCAAAATCATTACAACTTTTATAAAAATTATCTAGTAACATATAAACAAATGATAACTTCCTAGAATTGTGGAAACAGTCATTTATCATCCATATTTCCAAAACCGGGAAAGGATGGCACAGATTCTTAACCAGATGACACAGACTTATGTACACATATAGAGAGAATCGTCGATAACAAGTTGACTTGATACCTGCAAACTAAAGGCTTAAACATCACCTTTTAATGTGATTTTAAGAAAAATAGAAACACCATAATTAAACACCGTCAATTAATACACCTAAAAAGCTTTATAAGGGAAGCCTTCATTAAAAAAGAACATCACACGGTAGTTTTTTTAACTTACAATAAACTTACAACACGCCATGTAAATTTGGCATCCTGAAAGGCCTGCATGAACTGGGCTTTTAAGTACGACTGATTGAATTCATACAGATTCCAGAATGGAAGACCGAAAATTTCAGATCTGTAAAAAACTGCGCTCAGTAATAGCAATATAAAGAAGTAAGGTTTTCCACAAAGACGTATTCTGTCGGTTCACTCTATCTTGTTAAAAAACAACTCCATGGTTAATTCACTACATATAGGAGTTAGATCTTCCATATATGTCAACGTCTTTCTGATATAGTACATCTGTCGACATATGCCTGCCACAGAAAGACAACAACAACTATGCCTCAGTAGAATAAACAAATAGGCTAATGAAAATCATTTTGAACTTTTGTAAAACTACAATGAAATGCACTTATTTTTTGTAAATTAAGAAAATGTCTTCTTGATCCTGGGCATGACGGTTAACTGCACCAGGCAGCATGGCCTCTGATTGGAAGGTTGTGAGGAGCATGAAATAACCTCTTAATTACTGTTGTTCCCAGGGTCATCTTGACCCGGAGTGGTAGAACATGTTAGGGTCCCAGCTATGGGCAAATAGCTAACCACCAAACTGGGGTAAAAAACACTATGAAAGCATAAAAATACGTTTTTTAGAAATATATACATAAAAATATACTTTTATAAAAAACAAATACATATTTTTGAAAAATACTGCCAACAATGCATTTTTGAAAAAAAATTACCATAACACATTTTTGAAAGAAAATTAATTATTCTCAGTAAAACGTTTTTTTAATATAAACCTAGAAGACAATTTTATTTTTCTAAAATAAGAATGAATAAAAACAAAGAACTTTTCATTAAAATCTGACTAAATCAACCTTCTTACTATAAGTGAATATTTAAAATAAAACAAACTTAAAATCCCAACTTTTGGGCATTAAATAACCCACAGAGGTTGATATGCTGTGAAGCAAAACTCAAAAATGTCCTGTTTAAAATTGGACGCAGGAGAAGTCTTTGTCGTAAGACAGCAAAAGTTCCTAGGTATCAATTTTGACAGCACATTAACATACATTCTGATATATCCCGGAAAGAGATGTATATCAATACGAGGTAGTTAAGTGGTTAAGTTAAATTTAACCGAATAGAATAATCTAGTACGTAGAAGAAATCGTCATATGCAGTATTCAGAAACGTAGGCGTAGTCCATGGATGTAAATCTCTTGTGGAAGATTTGAAGTTCTCTTTCGTTTATCTTTATTGTAATAAATAAAAGTATGGCACAATGCCGATTTGGGGTGGGGCCAAAAAAAACTCAGTTTGGTCTTCAGTAACTATCCTATACCCAGCTAATCAGACTGACGATCCAAACATACTTTATAATTTCCTTATCCACCACAAAAACGTGTCCATCAGCATTTAATTTTTCATACGCCAAATAGCTCAAATATACTAGGGACCTAAAAAAAACAAAAGAACATAAAAATTTTATTGTACAACACTTTAAGGACAAATTCCTTCGACGCCAAATCTCAACCGACGCGCCGACCTTTGCCTGTACTTTCAGACCAATTTTTCTCCAACTGGAGGTCGGTCGAAGGTCCCCTGGACGATAGCACCCTTCCAAGCACCTAACCGCAAGCCTGAAGACTTGTCGCGGTTAATCTTGGCCCCTGTCACCTGTTAATACCGTTCACGCGCCTTCTGTACCACCTCGATGTCACTCCTGCAGGACACGAAAGTAGTGACGTCATCGTCCTACGCGGGAACCCTGGCTCGAGCTCCACCAGGTACAGTGATTTCACGTAGGTCTGGACTGCACGTCCTGTTCCTTAGCCGGTGAAGGATGGGTTCCAACGCCAAAGCATAAAGTAAGGACCACAGTGAACACTCCTGTCGGACGGACCTAGACAGCGCAAAAGCACTCGACAACTTTCCTTTCACCTGTACCACAGCCGTGGGGGATTGATTCAGGAGACTAATTCAGCGCAGCAGTCGGGTGCGAATCTGGCGGCCAGCAGGACAAAAGATCTCTAGGTCTCTCTCTTTACGTTCTTACCTTCGTCTGTATTTATTGATGACACCAGCCAATCACATTTCAGTAAGGGAGAACCAAGTTATATACATATTAATTATCTATTCATTACATCACATTCCCCTACTAAATTATTTGAAAAAAATATAGTAATCTCCTACAGTTTCTTTTTTTTCTATTTGCAGTGACCCATACTTAATGGTGGAGTGGGAGCAGAACGACAAAAAATTAATTATACAGATTATTACTTTGCCCAAAACTGGGTTATTCTAGTTTCATATACGGGGTGACCAGAAAATAATACCAAAAAATATTCATCATAACCTGTCATCAAAGTCTCAAAATAGTACTTTGGGCATTTAGCACATCACCAGTGGAAAACTTACACACAGAAGCTAACAAAAATCCTCCGTATTTAAGCAGCGTGAAACTGTCACTACAGAACTATGACAGAATAAAATCATTCCCAACTAACCCAGTTTACAGAGGTATTTTTAAACCTGTTCGATTCTAACAAAAAGAAAAGCCCATACAATCCTTATGGACTCAGAAAGAAATCCATTGCTGAAGAGTATAGGACCACACTTTCAAACTTACAGTCTGATCAGGCAGGGGAAACTAACTTAAACGCCGCCTATTTGCAATCTTTACGCGTTGTTCTTATCAAAATTTGTCACCAAATTGCACATATATTAATACTGTGACGCATACTTTTGCTAATCGCTTTTTAGACTGTCATGTTGAGTAATTCCTGTTTCTTATATATATGTAGTCTTGTGTCACTCTTATGCTCTCTCTCTCTTTCTTTCTTTCTGATTAAATATCAATATTCATTTTATCATTCAACAGCTTTTAAATCGGTGAGCGTTTCGATTTTGGGTTCTGACACAGAAGATATGACATGAAATATCTACTGCACTACGATGCACATTCTCGTAATGCGTTGAAATTCATGATATTTTGGTTAATATAGGAAATCCCATCCTAATAATTATAATGAAAAAAACATATTTATATGAAAAGCAGAAGAGCTACAGGAAGGAAAGTGACTAAACCCGAGGTTCCAGGTCAGGAATAATAACATTGCATATTCTTTTTGTGTATTATAAAGAATCTCTAAATACAATGCAAAAGCACCAAACCAGATCAGAAAATAATATCCAATACATAAAAAAACACCATTATAAATGCAAAAAGCTCATTGTATACGACTTTAAATATATAAGATAGATTCTGGCGAGAAAAATGATATCATCATCATGTTGTCACTATTGGCAGGACTAACTAAGTTAAATAACATTAGATTGTTAAATTAACGAACGTTACATCGTGATACTTGAATTTGAATCCCATACCCATTGGCGCACAAGTAGCTATGGTCATAGGATCATATGACAAAACTGTATTAATCTGCCGCAAAAATTCTGCATCCTTTTCCCAAATAATCAACTATTGTCTCAGGTTTTGCTATCATTACTTATTTCAATTATTCATTTATTTATTTTATTGTTCTTAAATTTTGAGATTTATAGTTTAATCATGTCTACTGCTAAAAAGAAGTATAAGAATTGTTAATTTTGGAATTATTTCGAACTTCTATTCTCATCTTGGTTGATAAAGGTTTTATAATTGACATATCAGCTGTCCATAGATTGGCTAATGTGGATTATCTCGTTGGTTATTGTGAAGCCAATTATAGTTCTGTCATGTCGGAATCTGGTACTCTCATTATCAAATCCAAGGATCGAACTCGTAACCACTAGATGATACTAACTAATACGCCACCATCCCGAAGGGAATTTAGTGTATTTTTGGGGCCATTTATATTCATTGTCAAGTAGATCTTGACAACTAGATTATGTTAGTGGGTTTGTTCGACTTGTCATAATTTGTATTTATTTCTGAGATGAGTAATTCTCAATAATCTTGTAATTATTGCGAAATTTTGTTTTCATCTTGGTTGATAAATATATGTTAAAATAGACACAACTAATGTAATATAACAATCTGGCCCCACCCGAGGAAGGCTGATGCAAGCGAGAGTGTTTCCGGTCGTTGAAAGTAACGGATGTCGTTTGACCTTATTTCCGGCAGCAGCGGAAATAACTACAGAGGCAAACAGAACAGGTGTCTCTGAGAATTACGTGGCGTGCGTGGGCGAGGCAAAACCGGAAGAAAAAGTCCCGGTTCTGGAAGATTATAAAAAGACCTCGGCACACGGATTCGCCAGTAGAGGAGCAACAGAGATCGGCCGGTGAAGAGAGACACAGCAGATAAGACTACACTCCCGTCAACCCATTAGAAGCGCGCTCTCTCAATTCTCTGTTCCCTATTCTACACGGTTCATCGTCATTAATAAAAATATAACTTTATATTTTTATATATATGCGTGTTTGTTGTTTGTCGATATATAACACTATATCAACCAAAATGAGAACAAAATTTCAAAATATTTCCAAGAATATTGATAATTACTCATCTCAGAAAAATATACAAAATAAGAATTGTTATTTTGCAACTCAAAAATTCAGAAAACCGAAGAAAACATATTTACTTTAAGGACAAATGCAGATAAAACTTTGAGAGATGGAACCAGAAACACGTGCTACATTTTCATTTCAACTTCATGCAATTTATTACCACCACTAAGGTCTGTTCGACCTTGAATATTCTGAATATTGTGATAAAATGTAACAATGAGATGAAGAATAGTGAAAGATTATTAATGAAATTAGCTCATCTCCGAGTTCGATTAAACTGAGATCATTTGATCATTTGCACAACTGGAACAATTCATAGATCCGGGCAACAACGATCAATTTTGAAAACAGTTCCTGTCGGTGGGTGATGAGAGTAAGCAAAACATTTTTAAAAATCAATATGGAGAAATAAATAATATTGTTGATACGACGATATAATTGGAAGAAAATAATACAAAATATCGATCTATCTTTTTGCAGGCAGGAAAATGATTGGTATAAAAAGATGAAAATGATTAGTATGAAAGTGTCCCTGACACAATTATGTCATGAGGAGAGGCACGAAAATCTTTGCTTATTATAATTATAGAATATTTGTTTTTAATTAAGAATGTTTAGTACAAAGAAATGCTTAGAGAATTTGAAATTGTGAAAGAAAACATAGAAACCTGTTTCTAATTAACACATGATTATAAAGCAGAAGCTTGCTTATTGAACAATATACAATTCTAGAAGAACATTTAAATAGAATTACTCATAACATACATTTCTTAAAAAACATTATGATTATCGAATGTCAAACATTAGCGCAAAATATTTTAGATGATTATATATATATATATATATACAAATAAATACGCAACGGTCTTTATTATATTAGTGAGCACCAACGTTTAGATATTTCTTTTATTAAGATCGTTATAAGTTTTCGGCACACATTAGTAAACTTCAGAGATGTTACAATGACGTTAACATAAAGACGTCGGCCATGAAATATGATATCATCTTGTGATGAAATAAAACATTGCTATGCGATGATGACAGTCAGCGAATAGCAGATGCAGGGCGTAAATTTGAAATGCGCTTCTATAAAGTAACAATGCGTGTGAGACCGAAATATTGAGAGAACCAATATGTCTAAATGCAATGTAATGTGTTGTGACCAGATTAAATTGTGATTTTATTAAGTGGGAGTGCTTTGAGTTAATGTAGATGGCTTCCAATATCTGAAGGTTCTTTTTACTGTGGGTATATGTGAGTATTATTGTGTTATCGACTAATCTCTGTCTAATATTAACTAAAGGGATATGTTTTTCTAGGAAATGTTGATTATTTGAACTATGATCAGAAAGGTGGCAGGTAAGCCTCCAGGAAAGCGTGTTGTAGTAAAACCAATATACGTAGTAGATTAGTGCCAGAGATATAATCTTTGAACGTACACACACACGCACACACACACACACACACACACACACACACACACACACACACACATACACAAACACACACATATATATATTTATATATAGTCATCCGCAGACAGATACGTTTCAATGCATCAGAGCTCATGAGTACGGTTAGACATCAGGCGGCATTTATGTATGGTATGAGCGGACTTTAGCATATTATATACAATGTAAATATATGCCAGTTGCCGAGATTGTTCTAATTCATTACTTAATGAACAATGTATTGATGCGTCGATAGCTACTGCTTTTTGAAGTCTACCATAGTGCTCAATTCGTATATATATATATATATATATGTGTGTGTGTGTGTGTGTGTGTGTGTGTGTGTGTGTGTATTTGTATTAAAACGGAGAGAATGATTCAGTATATTAGTCGACTTTTAAGGAAAATGCTAATATATCCACGAAAAGTTGCAGGTCCTAACATCGTTTACTTGTACATTTTGAGGCTACCCTCAACACCCTGTAAGACAGAATAATTTTCATGGTATTCAGGCACATTAATATGACGTTTATTGTTTTGTTTATTGTTGTTCTTTTGAGCATAACATGGAAATAACAATGTTCTCATTGTAATATTATCCATTTCCTTACATGGAAACAATTGATAATCATTGACCGAGAAGTTATTATATTAAAATATTTCTCTTAAAACAATTTATTAGTAAAACAAGATTCACAAGTCCTGTTACTTTTATCGTTCATTCCAATAATTATTGTAGTTTCTTTCCGAAACTTATATTTGAAATAACGCGGAATGTTAACATGTTCATTATTTCATTATATATATATGTAGAAACGATCGACGAGGAAGGGATTTTTAATTTTTTCTTTAGTTTTTCCAGTTTTCTTGCTAGTTTACATTTTCTGCTGGAGATAAAAAAATTAAAAATGTCCCGTAATTATTGACGTTCCAATCGCTTTCAGTTATTTTACAGGCCATTCTCGTAGATGTTATTTTTCCGATGTTATGTTTTGACTGTACCATCAACCTTACTTTATTTAACAGTGGAATATGGAGTCTTGAACGTATTTTATTAATGATCAGACGCTCACGAAATGTCCAGTCGCGCGCATCATGTGATAAATTTTAAAGAACAAAAAAGAAACATGTACGTATAATGTAAAAATTAAATCAAGAATTGATAAAAATCTTCCTTCTTTGTCGTTTTTAACGAAACATGTTCAAAAGAAAGATTGTTGTCCATATATATATATATATATATATATGTGTGTGTGTGTGTGTGTGTGTGTGTGTGTGCAAATTTATGCATATATATGTGCATTTTTCTCACCGAAACAATGTATATTTTTATAAACCCATGGATAAAACAGAACTGAACATAGCAAGAGCTACCTTTCATCAATGATCGCTACATTACAATCCTCCTAAATGCAGGAAAACACGCGGGAAAATGTAGTAGCCAGCAAAAAAATGGCAGGAGAGAATCAGACAAAATTTTAAGGAGTAGGGAAGGAAGGAAACATTAATTAGTGGAAATATTTATAAAAGCGGAATAAACAGTCTGTTAATTCCTGTTGTTTACAATGAGGACACTATGCTTCAATTGTATCAGCGCTTTAGCTCCAGGGATAGGGACTTAACGATCGTTCGTCTTACCCAACACCATTGTGCTCTGACTGTCTTCGGCCATCTTTGCCTCTGGCTACATATGATGACTGTGAAATCTATTGGACGTATGGGCGACCGTTGTGTCGCGGGCGGAAATTAACTTTAGCTGCTGTCTTCGTATTTGTCTCCATCTTGGTCTATTTAGCAAATTCAATCAGTTTTCATCTATCTGCTTCTGTCTGAATCTATCTATCTATCTATCTATCTATCTATCTATCTATCTATCTATCTATCTCAATCTGTTTAGGTATGTATATATATATATATATATATATATATATATATATATATATGCGCCCATGTACAAATCTATCTGTCTGTCTGTTTCTTCATGATTATATATCTGTCAATTGTCAACCTGTTCTTATCTATCTATCTATCTATCTATCTATCTATCTATCTATCTATCTCAGTCAGTTCATGTGTATGCCTGGGCGTGTGTGTGTATTCTAATTTATGTAGCTGTTTGTGTGTGTGTCTCTTACATTCTTTAATTTATCAATCTGCCTTTCTATTCGCGTATCTGTTCTGATAAATATATATAATTGTGTGTGTGTGTGTGTGTGTGTGTGTGTATGTGTGTGTGGATATAAAATGCATATTTACGCTGTATATACTCATTAAAGCATGTTTGGTTAAAGAATTTAGAGTTTATTATGTCTGCTTATTTTTATTTCACTCCTGTCATAGATACAAATAAGATTACTGGTATGCTGATTAAAACACAAAAAACAATACTGTAGTTATGTTCATTAGTTTAAATTCATTAAGTATTTTCTATCTTATCTAAGAGCATCATTGAAACAGTCCAAATCTTAAAAGCACAAAAAAAACAATAATTAAACCCTAGCCTTCTTGATTTTAAAAAAATATTTAAACTCTAGTAGTAGTAGTCGTAGTAGTAGTAGTAGTAGTAGTAGTAATTGTGTAACTTTTCTTTCTCGAACATCCGAGATATCTGTATCAATTTTGAGCGTTGAATCCTTCCTCCAACTTTACTCACCCTACATCTTAGTTCTCTGTGAATATAAACCCGGCCCTTCTATTTCGTCTGATTTTTATATCCATGTTTACCCACCCCTCTTTAAGAAGGATTCCAATGTCTATATGCATGGAATTGGTGCTTATGTAAGCGAACATATCCCTCTTGGTACTCTGATTTGTCTTGAATTTCCAGACCATTCCTACATGTGAGTCCCTCTCTTCCTCTATCTACCGCTCCCCTTCATCTCCACACTGTTCCATATTTAACAGCATCTCTAACAATATAAATAAGGCAATATATTTGTGTTTGGAGAGTTTAATGCCTATCACACTAAATGGTTGAAAAACGCTGTCACATATCTTGCTGGTGTACATATCGTGAACTTTTAGGTCACTCAATCCTTTATGCAAGTGGTGGTCTTTCCTACGCGTTTCTCCAATAAACCTAATGGCACTCTTTCTCTCTGTGATAGATCTCCGCTTCTCTTCTATCCCTGATTCTTCCCATGTAAGGAAGATTTGCCCTCTTGGCAACTCTGATCATGTTTCCATTAATATATCCTTCCACTTCCCCTTCCTCCAGGAACCCTCAAATAGCAGAATATCTTACTACTACTAAAGAGTAGACTGGAATCGTTCCGCGAGTTCCTGTGTGAAGTTAATTGGAATAGTTTTTAGCATTTTGGTGAAAAGTTTTGCTGGCTATATCAGAGCCACCTGTCTCATCATAATATGTGCCATTTTACCTCTGCTCGTAATGAGTGAAATGAAATGTTAAATACTGCTAAGATGTTGTTTTATGAAAGAATAGCGCAGCGTATAGAATACTGAAGTTTAGATTTCAAAGACTACTGGGGGCTTCGTAAAAATGTCTTAAACAACAGCAAGCTCCCAATCCCCATTTCAATCAATAAATTTGAGGTCTTCATATCATCAGCAGACAATGTTGAAGATTTTGCTCGCAGATTCTTCACCAACTACAACATATGAATCTTTTCAGATATTCACTGTTGATTCCCCATCTAAAACTGAGACAGCTGAATGACGTTCACATTATCCTTCTCGCTGGTCTCTGACATAATTTCAAAGTGAGAGGAGGTGACGGATTCCCAATCTTTGTCATGAAGAAATGTGCCCTTGAACTATCATCTGTCCCCTCAAAATTCTACATGTAGTGTTTTTCTGCTTCTTGCTTTCCTGCTTGCTGGAATCCTCCTCTGTGGTTCATCTGTTTCAGAACACTGCAGAACATTCAGACCAATACCAATTTTTGGCAAAGTGTTCAAAAACATTATCAACGCTGAAGTGATTCAACATCTCACAGCCCACGGTATAACTAGACGCTTGTTTGACCTGATCCGGTCATCATTTCAAAGTGAGTAATGAAAGTAGTATTGGATGGGCATGCTTGCAGATACTATTATTATATTCTATGCCCTACGCTTTTTCTGATCTTTATCAACGACCTTCCTGATGTAATCATTTCCCATGTAGGCAAGCTAGACACCACCATTCACTCCCCACTCCCGATAAGATATCTGCCCAGGTTGACAAAACTAACCTGGCTTCTGATCTTGAAAATGACCTCCAATCTGTAGTGAACTGGGGCAAGAAATGGCTCGTAAATTTTAATGCTTCCAAAACGAAGCTGCTATCCCTTAACTCCCATTAAGTATTGATGCTACTCCATCATCAGCAGGGATCAGATTAGTCTAAATGAAAGCAAAACACTGCGCCTCCTTGGGCAAATTCTATCAGCTGACTTCGTGGAATTACGACATTGAATCCAAAGATAAATCTGCTGCTAGAAAGGTCAGTTTACTGTGTAGGGCCCGGAAGTTTTTCTCGTATGAATCCATCTTGCACATGTATAAATCTATCATCTTCCCATTCATTGAATACTGCTGTCACATCTGGTCGGGTGCCCCTTGCTCTTCATTTGACAAAATTCAATGGAGAATCTGCAATGTAATTGACCTCGATCTTGTAGCTCAACTCCAGCCACTTTTGCACCGACGTAATGTGGCTTCTCTCTATCACTTCTACAAATACTTATCACGGCTTCTGTTTCAATGAGCCTAGCATCTTGGTGCCAGCTCTACATGAATTTACTCGAGTTACTAGACTAGCGATTAGTTCCCACCCATTTACAATAAAACCGATCAAATGTAACCGCAAGGTCTACTCTACCAGCTTCATTTTTGCACTTTCCGCCAATGGAACTCGTTTGCTTTCCTGACAACTACAATCTCTAAAAATTTAAATGCAAGGTCAATCGCCATTAGCTATCTTTGACTGACGCCACTTTTACCCTGACATCCTTTGTACTATGTTTTCCTCCTTTCTACTCTAATCTCATACAGCTCTTTTCATATCAGTGTCCTCGTCCTTCTTCTCTATTTTCTGACACACCTGTAACTTGTTTCCTCTTTCTCACCACTCACATTTTATGTAAACCTCTGCGCAACAGTAGCAGTACTGCCTTGTTAGTATATTATATATATATATAACAGTACAAAACTGTATGAAGGCAAGAAATAAATGTAATTTAATACCTACAGGCATCGTAGAGGAAAACTAGATGAACAATAAAAACTTTAAAAAACGAAACAATAACAACTAACCGGTTTCTATCCCAACCTCTTCAGGATTATCTGGGAAATTTATTTCATTTTTAAAAATTTAAAAATAAAGGAGATAATATATAAGAGATAAAATTATATAGAGACAGAAAAAAGGAAAGAACAGAAAAATGAGGAAATACTTTTTTATTCGTGCTCCTCTAAACATTAAACACTGATAACATGAAGTCCAAAGAGGCTATCTCTGTTTAAAGAGAGACGCTACCTGGTCTTAATCTACAGTGATTCCAATGCCTGCAAGTGAAATAACGAATGCGAACATACAATATATATATATATATTCGCTATCCACATACAAGCTTGTTTCGCTGTATCACAACTAATCAGTGTGGCTAGACATCCATTTGCTTCTGGCCGGGATCAAAACTCGATGATTTGGTGTCAGTCAAAGTTGCTAATCCTTAAGCCATAGGTATATGAAATCAGAAAAGGGAAATTGTGTGTGTGCGTGTGTGTGTGTGTGAGAGAGAGAGAGAGAAAGAGTTCTTAGGCAGCATAACCTCATTTAAGCATGTTTAATTATATAATGTAGATATATTAACTTTATTTATTTTACACCTTTTTCTTCCAGTAGTCAGTTAAGTGCCATACGTGATACCCACTGCGGCCATCATATCTCAAAAAAGACATGAATGACTGGGCAGAAAATTTTCTCTTTTATTTCTCATTCTGAGCCGATATCCACTGCACTACAACGTACACCAATCTCTCGTAGTATTGTGATTAAAAACAGTAGAGAACCGCTGTAGTTGTTTTCATTCCTGGCCGCTTATATTCACAATGCCATCTATCTATCTATCTATCTATCTATCTATCTATCTATCTATCTATCTATATATATATATATATATATATCTTCATAGATAGATAGATAGATAGCTAGCAAGCTATGTGTGTGTCTGTGTGCATTTAACGTCAATTTTTATTGATAATAAAACTAATTCTTGTATATTTTAACTGTAGTCTTGCGATTTTACAATTGAAATTTTTTCGTTTTGTAGACAATGATTTCTGAAACAAAACGATAAATGTTTTATTACATATGTGAATGCTCTGTATTAAGGAAGAGTGACTCATGTTTGATTTTTATTAAAAAATATCTTCATTTCGAAAAAAATCATGAGTATAAAAACAAATTTTCTATTCAAATAAGTTATATTTTTTTAATCATTTCACCCCGGGCAAGGCGTAAATGCCACCAATGTGCGGGTGGCTACATAACTGAAAGAAAATTAATTAGAGAAGAGAGAAGAAGGATTACAAACCAATTAGAAAGAAGCAATAGAAAGATGAAAATGCAGGTGTTATGACAGTTGCAAGTGGGGAGAGAAGGGGAAGGATATACGGGGTAGGGAAAGAGCTAGAGTCAAGTGGTTAGTAGTTGAATATTAACATTGCATTTAAATTTCTGGAGAATTTCAGGAAAGCAAGAATATGGGAGCGAGTTCCACAGGCGGGAAGTGCGAGAGAAGAAGCTACAGAAGTAGAATTGTCGTCTACATTTGGCTAACCTGACTGTGAATGGGTGGGATCCAGTTGCCATTCTGGTTGCACGAGTAAACACCTGTTTAGGAGACACTAGTGACTTAAGTTCGTCTGAGCAGGAAGCCATGAAAGTATTTATAGAACAGACAAAGGGGGGCCACATTTCGTCGGTGGGGAAGTGGCTGAAGTCGAGCCGCCAAGTCAGCACCTATCACGTTACTAACTCTCCTTTGGAGCCTGTCGAGAACATTGAGGTGAGCGGCAGGGGCGCCTGACCATAAATGGCAGCAGTACTCCATGCAGCGTCGAATGGTAGACTTGTATATATGCAGGATGTATTCAGGCGGAAAGAACATCCTGGATCGACACAGTGACCCAACCTTCTTAGCAGTGGATTTAGCTATGGATTCGATGTAGCGGTTCCACTTGAGATCAGAAGAGAGGGTAAGGCCGAGGAGTCGCAGTGTATTGCACTCAGGGAGAATCGCTTGGTCCATGCTTATGTGAGGCAGGAGAGGTTGCCTGTGATGGTTGACAGAAAACAGCTTGGTCTTGGACGCATTGAAGTTGACAAGCCACTTCTTGCCCCAATTCACCACAGAGTTTAGATCCCGTTCAAGATCAGCAGCGAGATTATGTCTGTCCCCCATGCCAGGTTTCTTACTTATGCGGGAATATATTGTGGTGACAAGCAGATGCCTACTTGGGACTTGATCTCATATGGGAGGTCGTTGATGAAAATAAGGAAGAGCGTGGGCCCAGGATAGAGCCCTGGGAGACATCGGCATTAGTGCTGTAGGTTGAAGAGGCATGCCCATTCAATACGACCTTCATTTTGCGCTTGTTTAAAAAGGACTGGATTAGGTCAAGCAGGCGTCCGGTCATACCGTAACCCCGTAGCTTGCAAAGGAGGCCAGATTGCCAGACCCTGTCTAAAGCATTTGAGATGTCCAGAGCAACTGCACGAGCCTCGCTTGACTAATCGAGGGTCCGGAGCATATACTCCGTAAAGGTTGTTAGCATATCGGCTGTGGACCTGGCAAAGCGGAAGTCATATTGCTTGTCAGAGAAGAGTTTGTGAGCAGTAAGATGTTGAACTATTTCAGCATTGATTATGGCCTCGAACACTTTCCCGAATATTGGTAAAAGACTGATAGGGCGGTAGTTGGATTGGTCCGAGGGTTCACCATAATTCTTAAAAACAGGAACGACTGAAGAGAACTTCCAGCATGCAGGAAAACAGGAAGCAGAAAGGCAGTAGTTAAACAGTTTAGAGAGGACAGGGGAGATTTCAGGGGCACACCTCTTAAGGACTATCACCGGGATTCCATCGCCACCGCTCGCCTTGTGGGGGTCAAGTTTTGAAATTACTCGGGATACTACCTTCGGGGTAATATGTACGTCGTATGTTGGCCTCAGTTCTAACGGGGAAGTCGGGTGAGCATACTCCAGATGAGTCAAACGTGGAGTTGGATGAGAATCTGCGGGCAAAGCACTCAGCTTTGTCCACAGATGATGTGAGATTCATGGATTAAATGAGTTATAGGGGATTTGCAGTTGTTAAGCACCCGTTTGCATATCCGCCAGTAGTCCTTGGAGCCGAAGTTGCGGTCAGCTATGCGCTGTCACATTCTCTCAGCGAACCACCGTTTGGCGTCATTCAGGTTTCTATTGCACTTATTGCGAGCAGACGTGAATAGGCGCCTATTGTGATCAGATGACTGGCTCCTGAATAGTCGGAAGTAATGGTTCCTGAGGGCAATGACGGCCGAACAAGCAGGAGGAACCACGGAGAGGAATGAGGTTTTAGGCAAGACCTTCCTGGTGGGTATGAAGGCATCAATGCCAGCTTTCACCCAATGACGAGACCTCAGAGGCACAGTCATCAGCTGGGAGATCGAACACTTTTCCCCAAGGGACGTCGCAGAGGAAATCGCGAAATGCAGCCCAGTCAGCTTTTTGGTAGCGGTAGGAGGTCCTATAGGTAGGAGGCTCCTCAGGAGAGTGAGAGTGGAAAGAAATACTTGCGTAAGGGATTGGGAAATAGCCAAGTTCATGGCGTGGACGCCCGCTAGACCAGTAACACTCATCAGGGGAGTGAGAGTGGAAAGAAATACTGAGAGAGACAACAGCATGGTCGGAGTTGCCGAGCGGACAAAGCTGCGAGACTTGACAGGCGTCAGGGGCAGAGGTTAAACATATATCTATGAGTGAGGAAAGTCCGGAGGGAGTACTTGGGAAGCGAGTGGGGAAGTCCACCACTTGCGTAAGGGATTGGGAAATAGCGAAGTTCATGGCGTGGACGCCCGCCAGACCAGTAACACAGTCTTTAAGCTACTCAGAGTGATGTGAGCGAATGGGTGGCAGGAAATAGCCTTATCAATGTTGTCAACAATGCTATCTAGGAGGGAACACTCAGGAGAGGAGGGACAGCGGTACAGAAAGAATAAGTAACTAACCGAACTGAGAAGAGACAGACGGAGACATACGTACTGGTGGGCAGCAGATTCAAGTGAAGTCACCCTAGCTATGGGGAGTTGTTCGCTGACGTAGATCCCCAGCCCATGCATGTGGACAGTGGAATCCTTCCTTAAGAGAGGGAGATAGCCAGGGATGGAGAGGTCAGAGGAGGGAATAGAAGAGTTGAGGTTAGTTTCGCAAAGCGCTCAGATGTCCGGGGACTTTTCATGAAGGAAAGCTTCTACGCTAGGAAAGTTAGTACGAATGCCCCGGATATTAGTGAATGAAATGTTAAGGGCATTAGGTGGTTTGATTTTAGCTGGTTTAGGGTTGTTTCTGCTTTTGTTCCATCATATGTTTTGTTTATAGTGAGGGACCTAGGGTAGAGGATACAGGCGGTCATTATCCACGATCTGTACTGGGAGGGAAACTGGCTAGAGCTGCAACAAGGTGTGGCCTCAGGGTTGCCCACCGAAAGCGCTTGCAAGGACACCTATCCATGCGCGACATGGCACTACAAGAACCTCGATATTATACAACTGCTGACCAGAGCAGCCGCTCTTGACGCTACGCAAGAGTTAGGGCTCCTAACTACCAGTCCGGAAGCAGCAACCAGGAAACTGCCAACCCGGTACCCTCAGAATGATGAGCCGTTGACACCAGCCAGACAGATCGCAGGATAATCACGGAAGCACCAATACTAAGGTCAGAATTTAGAGAAGAGAAAGCCGGAAAACACATCCTAAACAGGGAACAAGGGGAAAGCCTCTACTCCTGTTCTATAGACGTAGGCTGAGTGTTAACCGGGCGATAGTTTGGGCTATCTACTCCAATTAAAAAAAATAAAAAAGTTAGGGGTGACAAGTTAACTAAGTTTTAACTTAGTTAAAGTCCAAACGGAGCATAAAGTCGAAAATGTTAGTAAGAGAGAGAAAAAAAACAACAACAAAAAAAAAAACAAGCCAAGAAAATTATTACAGACAGAACGGAGAGGGAAAAAAAGGATTTCTCACGCACTTACCTCGCAGAAAATAATAATCTCTGGAAATTTGAGTAAAAATAACATAAAAAAATAAAACAATTAATAAAAGCAACAATATTTTCACTCTGTCTTTTTTCCAGAAAAATAAAGTCTATATAACTGCGATTTGTGCAGAGAGTTATGGTCAGAATTTGAATAAAAGGTCTGGCCATGTACAAAAATTAAAGATTTCACTGGGGTTGGGTGGGATTAGCTGCCCCTAACTTTGGCATTGCTACGAAAATAAATAGAAGAACCTCAAGACAATGCAACAATATTTTAACCAAACAGAGCATAAATAGTCGAAAATGTTAGCAAGAGAGAGAAAAAAACAACAAAAAAAAACCAAAAAAAAACAAGCCAAGAAAATTATTATAGACAGAACGGAGAGGGAAAAAACGATTTCTCATGCACTTACCTCGCAGAAAATATATATGACGTAATCCTAAGGTTTTTGGCGTTCATTGCTCTCTACAACTTCCTGTCTTTTATAGTTCTCTATAAATATTGTTTTTTTTGTAATATTTCCTAAAACTTGTTCTTCTATCCATTTATACAACGTTATGCATTTATACAACGTTATGCATTATTTTATTCTGTCCCTTTAAATTTCAATATGTTCTGAGAGTATCTAATTTACAAGCCTACAATCACCGTTAACTTTTCTAGAAATTTCAAATGTATATTTCTAGCGAATAGTTATTCGTTTTTTCCCTTTTCTCTAAAACTTCAGTTCGTTGTATTCTCAGCATTCTATTGTAGAACCACATTTCTATCACGTCAAGTTTTTTCTTCATCTCTGTAGAATCTGTCCAGCCTTCACTGCCATATAAGTGGAATCCTATTATGTAGGAGAAAAGTACTCTTTTCTTTATTTCTGACAAAATCTTATTATTTCTTAATATTTTACATAGCTTTTGAAAGTCATATTTTGCTATCCCAATGTATTTCTGCAAATTAAAAATGGTTTCAGTGTTTTTAATACCCAATTTAAAGCCGAAATTTGGTATTAATGGTGGTTTTCTAAACGTAGCTTATATGTGGCACAAAGCTGAAAGACTAGAACCCGCAGTGAGGATCGAAATCATTAATCAGTCTTAATTGATCTAGCAAGACAATATTGATATTACTGTAAAATGAATGTTTAAATAGAATTCACTTATACTCTATAAAATATAAGCATTGTTACAAAGATTATTGAAAAAGGGCACTTCAAACGAACCACAAGATTTCACTAGAATCCGCGCAAAAACCACATTACTTTCTCATGATAAATGGTAACGCAAGTGAAAAAACATTGAAGACAAAGGGACGTGTTGTTCATATAAGTGGGCTTCACAACCCGTCCTGTCAATGAAGGAATCTAAATTGTGATTAGCTGTGATAAAGAGATGTTATAAAAGAATGGCAAACATAAGAGAAGGCTATACACCGCAAAAAGTTGTCAATGTGAACAAAAGAGAGAGAGGCCAATTTTTGAAAATTTCGTACAAAGATCGCAAGTGACAGGAGCAGTTTTAACAAATAAAACTCCGCCCACCTTAGAACTAAACACAAGTGTCTTTCTGAATAGCCAAATCGTTAGCAAATGTTCAAGTTATGCGCATGCTGGTGCATAAAAGAGGTGCATTCTGGTTTTTTTAAACTTTTTTTAAGGAGGGCAGTCGTACATTATTTTAATTGTCGTATATCATTAACACACATCTAATAATCTGATCTAACAAATTTCATTGTTTTTAATTTTCATATATCATTGCCATACATCTAATAAGCTGATCTAACAAATGTCGTTATTATTTTAATTTGAGTATATCATTACTACACATCTAATCAGTTCATCTAACCAATTTCGTTATTATTTTAATTTTAGTATATCATTACCACACAACAAATAAACCGATCTAAAAAATTTCGTTTTCATTTTAATTTTAGTATATCATTACCCAACATCTAATAAACAAATTTCATTATTCCCGTTTGAATTAACCGGCTGTTAAAGCTTAATGTAGACACCCTAATAAACACTGCTTTTCAGTGCTTGTTCGTTTGCCGAATGCAGTCGAGACGTGAAAACTTTTGGAATATTTCACTGCACAAATATTTTGTGTTAAACTGAGATAAAGCAATAGAGAGACTTATGAAATGTACTCTACTGCTTATAGATTCACTTGTATGAGCCGAGTATCTGTTTTTCGATGGTACAAGAAGCTCAAGGAAAATAAATAGTAGATGAGAGCCAATGTCAGCTATGCAAAGCGAAAGACGTCAGAACCACAGAGCTGGTTAAAAAATAAGCAATCTTTTAGATGAAGACTGTTGTGTGTCTATAAAGACAATAAGACTACAGTTTTAAATTGGTGTGGCAACTGTCCTCATAATTATCTATAAAGATCTGAACATCAAGGAAAATCTTATGATGTTTGTTCCCAGAGTATTCAGTGACCAACAGATGGAAAGACTCGTAAGTGACAGCAAAGATATGATTGATGGGTACATATACTATCCCTCACTCTCCCTACTGTTCAGACCTTGTTACCTGTAAATTCTGTCTGTTCTCCAAGCTGAAGATAAAGAGATGTTATAAAAGAATGGCAAACATAAGAGAAGGCTATACACCGCAAAAAGGTGCCAATGTGAACAAATGGTAACGCAAGTGAAAAAGACATTGAAGACAAAGAGACGTGTTGTTCATATAAGTGGGCTTCACAACCCGTCCTGTCAATGAAGGAATCTAAATTGTGATTAGATGTGATAAAGAGATGTTATAAAAGAATGGCAAACATAAGAGGAAATCGTTTTAAAAATAAATTGATAGATAGTCAGTAAATGAACCAGCTGCAGTAAGACATTTAACATTATCATAGGATAGTATATTTCTGGATGTTATTGAAAAAGGCCACTATGTAAATACTTACATGTTTTATTCATTCTGTTACAGGTTTTGAAGATTTTCTTACCTTATTATTGAAGTAGAAAGGAATTTTCAAGTTTTGCATAATGAATTACGATTGCAGTGTTGTTCTTTTTAAATATATACAATAACTTTAATAAAATATATTGAAACTACATATATATTTAAATGAAGCATTATTTTGATCTCAAAATTAATTGCATTTGTAATTTAGGAGATTAGATTTGGCCGGAAAACATGTATCTGCAAAATGATCTCCACAGGCAGGAAATATAGGAAAACACTTACGGCTACATGTAAACTGTAAATTGGCAAAATTTCTACGGCAATCTAGTATTAAATTCATAAAATGTAGGTACCAGAGCAAAGAACTCATCTGAATTAGTAACATGAAAGAATTTATATAAATGGCACAGTCAAGCAGCTTTACGACGGTGGGGAAGTGACTGAAGCCGAACCGACAATATTGGGATTCTTCTTCAAATCTTATCAAGGAGCTCAAGGTAAATAGCAGAGGCACTGGACCATACGTGTCAACAATATTCCAAGCGTTGACAAATGGTAGATAGAAATGTATAAGATAGATTCCGGAGAAAAATGATCTCGTCCGACAGTTAAAAGACTTTCTCAGCAACTGACATAGCAATGGATTCATATAGTCTTTCCACTTCATGCGGTCTGAGAACGTTAATCCGAGAAGGCGAAACCAGTCACTTTCCTGAAGTTTAGCGTCAGTAAACGGTTGTGTCATCAGGAATCACGTTAATGAAAATTAAAAACAGCGTAGGACTAAGTATAGAGCCCTAGGTTCACCGGCGATAATGCGAAATGTTCTAGATGAGTGGGCGCTCAAGATAACATTCATTTCACGCTGTGGTAGGAACGAATGGATAAGCTCAAAAATGTGTTCAGCTTGTGGAGATGACCTGTAAGCCAGATCTAGTCGAAGGTAGTATAATAAATCTCGAATGCCTTTGCCAGGGTTTGGCATAGAGTTCTTCTCCATGAGCAGCAATAGATAGACACCTGTTACGACGAGAGATGTCAAATTGACTTATCCGGAAATAGTTGATTCTTAGTGCTATAGTGGTCGAGTCTGCTGGTTTGAACCATGTGGAGGATTGAGGTTTCACCTGTTTTTTCCAAGAAGGGATAAAAGCGTCCAAGTCGACTTTGACCGCAAAAGAAATCTCAGTGGCGCAATTTTCATTTGGGAGGTTGAATATATCAGTCTGGGAACAGAAAGAGATCTTATGAATTATTAAATGTTTAATAGATGATTAGAATGAAATATCAATAGCTACTACAGAGTGGTCAGATTCACGAAGAGGGGAATATTGCTTGGTAATAGCGAGGAGAGGAGGTAAGAAATAAATCCTTTAGAGAAGTCCGATTTTTCTAGAGAAAGAATTATGGAAATTCACGATTAGAGTCAGAGATTAGACTTTGGAAACATTTAATACCGGAAACACCAGTACATTTAGAATGTTTCAGTCACGTGTTATAGTGAGACTTAAAGTCATCAAACGCAAAGATGTTTGAAGATGGATGATGAAAAAGTGCTTTTTCGATACTGTTACATAGTTTTGTCTAACATACTGCAGTTAGATGGGCAGCGATAAAGGAAAAAGAGATAACTGAGTTTAGTAATGATAGTAGACAATTCCATTGAAAGATTATCTGGGATAAATAAGAAGAGTAACTAAATGCTTGTTTACTGGTTTAGTCGTATTTTTATTTTTATTTTTATTTTTTTTTTGTTGTATTTTTAATGAGGTTCGTTTTAAGGAGAGATAGAAAAAACAATTATGAGTATCACTATCTCTTGTCAGTCAGTTGTGGTACAGGATGTGCGTACAGTGGATATCGACTCGGAACGATAAATTGGGGAGCCGAGTTGGAATTCCAGTTGAATTTCTTGCATTCACTTACTCACAAATACCCTTGGGAAAGGTATTAATCCGTCTCTTATCTCCAGTTATGGGTTAAATAATAGGACAGATTGGGTTTGATAGCCTTGGTTGGCAACCAAGTCTAACGGAGAAAGCAATGGCAATCGACTGCACCCAAAGCGTGTATCACGTATGGCACTTAACTGACTGACTGATCTAACGTCAATTACAATAGAAACCTTCCAGAGCATAGCTGAGAACAGAACATAGTGTAACCTAAGAGTTGTCTCCCGGAAATACATGCAGGGATCCCTGCCCCTGCACGATACAGCACTAAAGATACACCGATATTATGCGACTGTGATCAGAACAGCTTCTCTAAGAGTACGAACACCTGAAGACCAGCCGTAATCATTAGCCTGCAAATTGTCAAACCGGCTATTCTGACAATGGACAATGACAACTACTGGCTAATCCGATCACAAAAAAGTTAAGACAGTCAAATCGTTGTGGTCCAGGTAGAAAAAAGAAAAGAAGATCAGATAAAAAAAATATCCTAAACATGAAAACAATTAGATAAATCTCTACTCCTGTTTAATGTACATGGAAGAAGTTCAGGCCGGACGATAATTGTGCACGTCTACTCTGGTTAACCTGTTAAAAAAGTAGGTTATCAAGGTTTATCTTTGTATTTCCCAGTATCCACTTTCTTCTAAAAACGTTATCCTAAAACAAGGCAAAAAAAAAAAAGTAAGCGACAACAATAAAACAAAACGTAATAAATCATTTTCAGTTTCCCACAGAAATGAAGAATGCAGAAAGAATAACAATCAAAAGTTTTCTTTTTGAAGTTACCATTATACATTAAGAATAGGAAAAAATCCGATTCTTTGAACGAATATTAAAACCATAATTATTTGGTGAACGCTATCTTTTAGAGGGTAGAGTGCTGAAAACAATTATATCTCTGAGCCAAATTTATGCTGCGATTGCCATTTTCTTTTATTTTTTACAGGGTTGTAAGTTTTTCTCCTTCTATATGCCCGGTCCCTTCAGGACGTAGGCGATCATGGCTTTCCACATATCCCTATCGCTGGTAGCTCTCAGCACGCCTTCTCCTGTTACACCATGCAACCCTCGTTCCATCATCCACCTGATCAGGTCCTTCAAATATTTTATCCGTTTCTGTCCATTGTCTCTTTTCACTGTATCTGGCATGTTAGTATCAGGTTCTCCAAGCCTTCCTTCCTCATTGAATGTCCCAGGAACTTCAGCTGTCACTTACTGATGCTCAGTATTAATTTCCTTTTCGTTTCCATCATTTCTAGGACCTCATCATTGCTGACATGCTCGATCCATGATATCTGCAGCATCCTTCTGTAGAACCACATTTCAGTTGCTTCATGTTTGTCCTTCATCTTTGATGATATTGTCCAGCATTCACTGCCATATTGAAGAACTGACAATACATAACAATCTCTCTTCCTTGTTTCTAACCAAAAATGTCCTGTTTCTTAATAATTTACTCAACTTCTAGAATTCTTCCTTTGACATGACAATTTGCCTTCGGATCTCTGTGTCGCACTTTCCATCTTCTGTTATAACACTTCCCAGGTATTTAGATTTTTGTACCTGATTGATTATAGTATCCCCGACCTGTATTTGGCATATTAGGCTGCCCTTTTTACTGATGACCATGCATTCGGTTTTCTTGCAGTTTATTTGTAGTCCTTTCTTATCACCCTCTTCAGTTAAATTCTGAAGGCGGTCTTGTAGTTTCCTTTGTGTGTCTGCTATCAGCACTGTATCATCTGCGTACCTTAGGTTGTTTAAATTGTGACCTCCGATGAGAAATCAAGGTATAACTTCTAGGGCTTTCAAAATATTTTCGCTTTACAAGTTTTACAGATCCGGTGAAAAGACACATCCTTGTCTTACGCCCCGTTCTATATTTGTGTATCTGCTGAATTCATTACCTCTCCGTATACAAGCAGTTTGCTGCCAATAAAGATTCTTGATTACTCTTAAGTATTCCCAAATATGTCAAGATTGCCGAGCATATCCATCAGTTCATTGTGGCGTATTTTGTCAAACGCCTTCGCATAGTCAGTAAAGAACACGTATAACTCCTTCTTCATTTGTATTGCTCTTTCGAAGAGCATCCTAATTATAAATATGGCATTCCTCGTTCCAATATCTTTGACGAAACCGCACTGTTCTTTTTCTATTTCTGGCCTGATTCTGCTTCTCGCTCTATTCATCAGGATTCGGACGCTCAGTTTTGTTATATGGACCATTAAACTGATAGTTCTGTGGAGTTCACACTCGTTTGCTCCTGGCTTCTTAGGCCGTGCTATTAAGATCGACCGGCGGAGATCATCTGGTATTACACCCCTATTATAAATTTCATTTATTATTTCTGTAATTTTCTCCATACCAAATGCTTCCAGGGCTATCAGCAGCTCTATGACTACACCATCTGATCCAGCTGATTTGTTTCTATTTAGTTTGGCTATTCCACTTCACACTGTAATATTTCCGGTCCGTCTTCATCGTTGCGTATTATTGGTTGCTTTCTCTTGTGGAAAAAGATCTTTTATATATTCTTCCCATCGTTTCAGTATTTCCTTTTTCTCCAAATTATTGTTCCATCCTTGTATTTTATACAACCTGTTGAAGAGCAGGTTTTTTGTCCGGTCAATTCTTTTATTTTTATGCATGTCTCCTTTATTATTCCTGAACAACCTTTCTACTTACGCACATTTTTCATTGAGACATTCCTCTTTAGCCTGTCTACATTTTTCTTCTTATTTCCCTGTACTCCATTCCATGTCTTGATATCATTTTCTGCCACTTTTGCATCATGTCCAGAATCTCTTCAGTCATCCACTCGTTTTTTTCTGCGCCTAATTTCCTTTGGGGCAATGCTGTTTGCTGATATCACTATTGCTTTCTTTAGCGAGTCCCATTTCAAGTGTCCTTTTCCAATTTATTTTTTGTATTTGATTTTTACGCTGTTAGTGTATTCTTTCTGTAGGTTGAGGTCATTCAAGAGTGTTTTGTATTTCAGTTTTGGTGTTGCACTAGGCTTATTCAATATCTGGAGTTACACTTTTAGTTTGCAGATGATTGGGACGTGGTCGAATCTACAGTCAGTGCCTGGATAGGCTTTGCTTTGAACCACTGCATTTCTGAATCTGCTGTTTATAGTTATGTTGTCTATGTTTTTTCTCTTCTCCATCTCCATAGACGTCGTGGGTGTTCTTGAAACTAGGTGTTAGTTATTACCTGGTCATTTGCTATGCACTATTGGACCCATTTTCTATTCGTTCGTTCCTAAGCCAAAGTTGCCAGTTGTCATACCTTCCCTCTCCTTTCCTACTTTGGCATTCAAATCTTCAATGATGAACCTGATTTCTTGGCTTTAACATTGAGCCTTGGCATTGTCTAGAGTGGAGAAAAAAGAGTCTATTTCTTCCTCGGTGCTTTGTGTTGTTGGTGCATAGATGGCTACAATTGCTATGTTGAACGGTCTCCCTTTCAGTTTGACCAACAGACCTAAAATCTATATTTTAAAACACGCGCGCGCGCACGCACGCAAACGCGCGCGCGCACACACACACACACACACACACACACACACACATATATATATATATATATTTAAGTGGGGGTGTTTGTAGACAGAGAGGGAATAAGAATAGTTTTAATTTCACGCATCCATTCATTCTTCATAGAAAGTTCCGTCTCTCTCTTTCACTTATACACACAAACACACTTCCCCTTTCTCTTTCTACATGTTAGGGCCTGTCAAGTTAAAGATAGTGGTATATTTTGAAACATACTTACACGCACAGATACACACACATATTCCCCATACATACGTATATCTTCATACACACATGTCCATACCTATACTTATATACATACAAATGTGTCTATACGTACACTTACCTATGCATACATGCAGATATCCTTCCATATCCACATGTAACTATTGTCTTCGCACAATTACATACATATTGATGAAGACCGGACTCATACACGTAAAAATAATACTCATATCTACGCAAGTATACTAATAAACTTCACATATACGCAGAAAATTACGCATATATTTACAGATTTACACAGATAATCACACATTGTGTATATATATATATATATATATATATATATATGTATATATATATATATACACACAAATGTCTTTCAGTATACATATAAATTTCTTACCCCTGTGCACTCCCGCCGTTCTCCATCTATGTATTTTCTTATAAAACGTGTATATACAATAACAATGCTTACATGTATACACATACGTGTCTACTTTTTCACTCCAAACGAGATGGCATACATCAAATAACATACATCATAAAAAACCCTTTACATACATTACCGGTGTATATCATTTTGATTCCGATGCCAGCATGCGCATACGTGAGTATATGGATCACTACAGGAGGGTACAATCAATTCAGAAGGGTATCATCATTTACATCCTTAAAACAAAATTTGAGCTAATATACATATAATTACGTGCAACATATACACGAAAAATATATTCATGATTAGATGCACTCATATACATGAAGAATATATATATATATATGTATAATAAGGTGCATCCATATACAAGGAATATACATACAATTACAATATAATATACGTACAGCTATAATTACAATAAAGCGCAACCAGATATACTCGGAACATGCATATAAACAAGGTTCACTCATATACGCTTAAAATAATTATATTAAAATACGTCCATAATTACATAATGCAAAGTAGGACACGCTCAAATTTATAAATAATACAAAATCGTTGCATGCATATATTGGCACGTATGCCCATTACATGGCTGATCTCCACTTTCATTTTTTCAATACTTAAAATTCTATAATGAATGATTAACGCAAGATTGGAATGAATCAGAAAGAAAGACGGAATGGGATAATTAGAAGATTTTATGTAAAAGATAGCTTGAATTAGTTTTTATGACATCGTTTAAAATGATTCAATTTCTCTGATTTAATAATTGGCCAGTTTCGTTTAATTTGATAATTCTAAATTTTTCGTTTAAGCATAAATTGTATCTGTTTCTGAAGCTGTTACATGTTTGAGATTTACCTATATTCTTCATTCAATCTTTAGGGATAGAATTCTCTCTTTTGGTTCCCAGAAATATTCAGAGAGCGTGGTTTGATATTTCAGGTGGGGTTTAGAGAAAGATGATTTAGGACAATATAGATGTTCATTTCAGAGTCCGGTGGAAATTTCTATGTATACTTTTTCTAGTTTCTGTATGCACTAGGGAAAATGATTGTTTATTATATGACTTTTTCGGATTTGCATATACCTCCAACTGGGCGTTTATTTTCGACACGGTTGTACTATTTGTTTATTGTTAAAAAATGTAAGTAGTATATTATCATTGTGTGAGTTGATAATGCTCTTAATGTGGCTAAGGCAGGAATAACAATTTTTATTTTTTTCGTATTAAGTATCTTACTTAGCGGGTTGCTCTGCTTAAACCGTTTATCGATCAGTTTCAGAAAGTGTTGACCGATATTAATATTAAATAGTTGATAAAAAGTGGGGTTGAACCATATAACTCCTCTTTTTCTATGCTTGCCTTTATTTGTTCCGATATATTTGGATTAGAGTGTTGAATGTAGCATAATTCCTATTGGAAGCCACTTTTGTTGATGGCGATATTTTAAGGGGTTTTACTTTCATTGAAGTTTTTCTTATTAGAATATAACTTGCTGATCCTTACGATGAAAGGAATCTGTTTAATTATTTGTTGGGGATGATTAAAGTAATTTTTTTTAGATTGGGGCTTTATTGTAGTTTTTGTGATGGGGTTTAAATGTTTCATTCGATAAATTAAAATTAATATCTAAGAAGTTGACAATTTTCATATTGTAGGACATTTCTATGATAACTCCAAGCAATTTAAAGGCCCTAATAATTTTTCTAACAGAAATGAGAGTGAACAATTATTATTAGGGATAATAATGAGTCAGTCATCTCTGTATAGAATGATTTGTATGACCTCTGCTATACTACCAAGGGTAACTAGGATATAAATTCCTACCAAATGCACCCATGGAAAAATCAAAATTATCATCGTAGCTTGTTATCCACGTAGAATTATGATTGGATAATAATGATGTCCTAGAAGCCAAAATTCAAACTATCGAACAATAGATTTTTTTTATATGGAGGGGTAGAAATCTATAATGTTGAATTGGATGAAGATCGCCCTATCTCTGTTTTTAGCACTCTTACACCATTTAATTGTATCTGCAGAATCCTTCCACAGATTGACAGCGGAATATTTTTATATGGAGGTATGTTTTTAATTATATTTGTTGAGATGAATCCTAGTTCTGTTTTGGAAAGATTAATCAATCTCATTTGTAGTTTATTATCGAAGTCAGGCTTGTGGTCTTTAAAAGTAAGTGGGAATTTTCAGTTGCATTTTTCCATTCTGTCTTCAATCTTAAATTTACCTACAAATTCAGCCGCATCTCAGTTGATTTTAGACAAAGTCACATGATCTCTATCAACTTTATATGTACTGGTAATTTTTCTCGAGTAAGTTCTTGATAGCAGGACGGTTATATTTTATAGATATTCCTACATTTATCCGCTCTAATCCAAAAATTTTATTTGATTTTTTAATTACTTTAATATCCTGATCTACGTTGTGTAAGGATTTATTTGACGAGTTTTTTACTTTATTTTCTTGACTAAGTTGAAAATATCGTTTTCAAAGTGATCCAGCAGCTTGTTGTTGGGATTTCAGATAATAATTTTCTTTTGTGTTATCTGGTTTATCAGGAGTGCTTAGCTAGAAGTGGGCCTTCCATCGCAACCTCTTTAAAATATCAATAATTATTATCTGTGAGGGATCGGGTAAAAGAAATCAAAGAACGATGAGGGATATTTTTCAGTGAATATTCCGGGAAAACTTTATCCATTTGTATGGTAATATCCATGCATAAGATCAGGTTTCCAAGAAGGTAGATATTCCTGGTAGAGCTCAACTTAAGTTTATAAGGAGCAATATAGGTAATGATGTCAAGTGCGTGAATGCCGATGATAATCTAACAAGATTTACTTAATGTGAAATATTAAGCGTTAGATCTGTATAGAGAGCTCAATGAATGTTATCAAGAGCAATATGATATTTATAAAAGAAAACTAAATACATCATTTAAAGTGGTTATAAGTTATAGTTCATTTTTATGAATTAAATTAGCTCAATTCATCAGACAACACTATATTTGTTACACTTGGTTCAAATATTTTTTTCGGAATAAACATTTCAGTATAAAATGAAAATATTGCGTAACTTGATCCAGAAAAAAGATTTTGTCTTATCTCGCTTAAGAATCAATAAGACCAGGCAAGGAAAGTTCATTTGGCAGATGTAGTGACCATAAAACCATTACACGCCATTCACAAGCATATGAATACATATACACATATAGCCCTACATATGAACACACTCACACATATGTCCATATTTACATATATATATACAAAGAACTGCGTCTGTACGTACACCTACATTTACACACATACACATATTCATCCATATCCCTTACATATATTGCGTTAGCACACTCACATACATATTTATGATGACCGTAACTTATACGCGTGTAAATAACACACACACACACACACACACACACACACACACACACACACACATATATATATATATATATATATATATATATATATAAGAATTGGCTATATGGATCGGAATCTGATAAGATCACGGAATAAAATAATGAACAAATTAGTAAACGGGTTTCAATCTAACATTTTTCATTATTTATTAAAGCTTCTTCTGGGATCTATTTAATTAACTTGATTTCAGAAGAAACTTAAACAAATGTTAGATTCAGACACTTTTGTTACTATTTTAAATTTATTATATATATATATATATATATATATATATATATATATATGTGTGTGTGTGTGTGTGTGTGTGTGTGTGTGTGTGTGTGTGTGTACGGCATTGCGATGGGATTTCCTTTAGGTCCCCTCTTTTCTAATTATTATATGGCACATTTAGAAAATAAAATAATTTAAACTCCCTATTTATGTAGGACATATACCCCTTATGTATGTCAGATACATAGATGATATTTTCATTTTAGCTAAGGAAAATGATCAAATTCAGTCAATCAGTTAGGCGCCATACGTGATACACGCTTTGGGCGATCATGTCTCGAAAGAGACATGACTGACTATGCAGAATATTATCCTGCAGTAGGTTGCCAATATATTCTGCTGTAGACTGGTAGCCAGCTAAGGCTATAGAACCCAATCTGTCCTATTGTTTAACCTATAACTGGAGGGAAGAGACGGATTAATACCTTTCCCAAGGGTGTTTGCACGTAAGTGAATGCCATACGTTCAACTGGAATTCGAACTCGGCTCCCCGTTTTATCGTTCCGAGTGGATATCTACTGTACCACAGCGAACATCTGAGTGATCAAATTACTCAACTTATAACCAAATTTGAAAGTCACTCCTTCCTCGAATTTTCATTAGAACCTGATATTAACAATAAAATCTATTCTTTGATGTATTTATTGATTTTAGCCCACATAGATTTACAACTTCTTTCTTTAAGAAAACAAATAGCATCAACATGTGCCTTCTTAATTATAATGGTGAAAGCCCTCAACGATATAAGTTCGCGGTTAAGATATAAAAACTTAATTCAATGCACACAAATGATATCTTCTTCCAAATCGATATTCAATAAAGTATTGCACAGCATAAAACACTTGTTAACAATGGATTTATTAATGACACTCTCACATAGACTTACCTATCACCCTTTTGATCAGAGTTCAATTAAACAACATTTCTTAGAAAAAGAAAAACATAGCTATGTAGGTAATATTAGACAGATTTTAGTCGATAAGAAAATAATACACATTCATACACAGTGTAAAAATAACCTTCGGATATTGGAGTTTAGCTACATTAAATCAAAACAACCCACACTTAATGAAATCACATTTCAACATGGTAACAACAGATTACAATGCATTTAGACATGTGATTTTGTAAACAAGTAATTTAATTTACATTACGACATGCTATTTTTATGTTTTGAGATTTATTTCGTCATCAGGCAATGTTCAATATCTATAGTAAATTGATTTACATTTGAATTTAGAAGACAATACGTTTGCCATTTAATGTCTTCATATTTTAGGGGATTTTGGTATGATTAAAATATATTTATTCGGTTCGGATTGCATTTTTTATCAATTTTTCATATATTCTTAACTTACATAAGATTTAATATCTATCAAAATAATATTATATCATAATGCAAAAGAGATTACCAGCTATATTTAAGTTTTTCGTCATTCTTTTATGAAGAACTATAAACTATATTCCAAGGAGAACATTTTGCAATGTTTATATATGACATTAATTTCATTACGTTTATTTAATAGTTCCTGTTTGAAGAAATTTAATAATGTAGAGTTTTTCATATTGACTCAAGAAACATAGATTGTTTAAAGACTAACTTATTCTAGACATTTTTTTAATTTTCCATTTTATTGTGTGAATATTATTGGTTTCTTTTAAATACCAAACATATTTCGATACTGCTGTTTGATTTCGGTACTTATTGTTATTAAAAGAGGAAGTGTGTTGATAAAATTTCGTTTAAACGACATTTTAGTACTCCCAACATAAATCTAGCGTTCTCAGTTGAAGAATGGTACATTGATAAGCAGAAGATTTTGTTAGGCATTTGCTTTCAAGTTGACACTCTATAGGCTTTTTACAATTACAATTTTCACTGTCTAAATTGTTGATTTCAGCTTTGGAATGATTCTTAATTTTTATCAAGATTTACATTTGTTTAATATAATCATTATGTTTTTACAATATATTTTTTTAGATTATTCCGATAAGATTATCCGATAGATAAGTTAATTTTAGTGTATTCGTATTGAAAATCTTGGTTTAATGGATTATTATTCTGAAAATATTTGTCAATCAAAGAGAGAAAGTTTTTTCGTAATTTAATGCTATTCATTTTTTTGCAAGTGTGTGTATAACAAATAATCTTTCTATTTCTATTTTTTCTTCGGGGTAGATATTCTCTTTTACGTCGACATAAGTCAGATCTACAAAATCTAATTTTTATATTTGTATTAATATTAACTTTTAATTAAAGTGTTTTTTTACTACTCTCAATTTTAACTATCGAATCTAATCAATTTAAAAAAAATAATTAATAAAAATAAATGCCACAGAACACAGAATTCTAAACCTGCTGGTTCTCTTTATCTCGATACTAGCAGTATAGCCCGGCATTGCTCGGGCGTATAGAAAGTTTGAAAACTAATCCATGGTCCTGGAGCTCAGACACTTTGGACGTTGGCACGAAAGACTAAAAAGCAATAGTTGTTTCCAGTTAAAGCGAAACCGTAGACTGAAAGAAAAATGAATGGATGTAAGCCAAATTTTGATTTCCTGTTATCAATATCAAATAAGTTTTTTTTGTCGTAAATTGAATTTTGAAGGCTAAATAAGTCCTCTGAGTAAATAGTATCATGACTGAGAATAAGAACTACAATTATACCTACTTAGAGCCAAACTCGAAGCAAAATCTAAAATAAAAGGGCTGAAAAAATACAAACATACAGGCAGATGAACAGACACGCACACAAATAACTGTTCTTATATATATATATATATATATATTATCGATTTTCTGCACTATTGCAATCTTGAAACTTCTGAATATCGTTTCTTATGTCTTTGTCTATGAGTGTATGAAATTTGATTAAAATCGGACCACTTCTTCTATAACCCGATTTTTTCGATTATCGATTATCGATATTTATTGGGGGTACCTCGACACAAAACCTAGCTACGAACACTCACAGAGGCTTATAGTACAATTGTGGAAATTTTCAAGAAAATCGGTTCAGCCGTTTCGGAGTCTATAGGTAACGGATACACACACACAGACATGCACACACACACACACAGAGACAAAGTTCCATATATATATATATATATATATATATATATATATATATATATAGTTAGTTAGTTAGTTAGTTAGTCAATTTTTACTTATAATTAAATTAAACCAGTACAGAGTTGTATTCAATACAGTTATATAGTAGAACTTTCGAATATTTTTCCTTTGGAAACGAGTTATTTCGCAACCCAGGTTTCTACATTTCGGTGTCTTCAGGCGATTTAAAATAACTAATCTTACCGATTTTCAAACGTTCACGTAACAAGGATCTTTTATGAACATGTAGTTTAAAAAATTAAAAGTTACTTAAGAGTTTAGAACACGTTCATCCTAGTAGTTATTTATTGGTATAGTTATACTTAGTCATAATTTTTATTCTTTTATTAAGTAATTTATTTTCGTCTGGAAATATATAACATCCAATTTTTTCTTCTGGCATAATCTGCATATTTTAGACTCTTGTAAGATCTGGCTATTTTTACTATGCTCCAAGTTATATTGGTATCTTTTCTATACTTCAATTTTCATTTTTACTAATGGCTAACTAATTTTGAAAATTTTTTGAGGTTTTCTAGTTTAAATGTAGACATAGTTATTCAATCTAACTTTAAAACAGTCTTTGATAAATCATAAATATGTTTTTTTTTATCATTTATGTCAAGTACGTTTCCTTTGTAAAGAATCCTTATTTATTACAACGTCCTTGAAGTGGGCATTTATTTTTGTCCCTACACTTACATTCCCTGTTAATGATGTTATTTTGTACGTTGCTTATTTAGGTTTTTGGTGTTTTGTTTTCTTATATAAGATTTTTAATTTAATAGTACGGCTATATCTCAGTTTGAATGAATTCCTATTGAAAATTTTGTTTAATTCTTTTTAGAAAGTTTTTATAGATTAGTTTAAAAAATATTTGTCTTATTTTGGTTTTTACATCTAATATAGGTTGAGCCAGTTAATATTTCGATTTCCATTATTGTTTTTATTTGTCTGCTTGTTTGTGGTTTGTATTTTAAAATGTTCTTATGGCAAGATTTTATAAGTCATCTTCATAATCTTTTTTTCTTTTCAGCAAATATTGTTTGTTTAACAAATTTTTAATAGCATACTCTCTATTTCTTTCTGGATGAATTTGATTATTTTTGTGGGAGTATTAGATCTTGTGTTTATGTAATTTAAAGTTGCTTTTAATTTTATATATGGGAGTCACTACCAGTTTGTAAATTACATTTTACATCTAAATATTGGACTAACTTCTTATTTGTTTCAACTACTGTTACAAAATCTTTAAAGAGTTTCTAAAGCATTTTCTTTATTCATATCATTCTCGCTTTTGTTGACGGGTGTTATCCTTAATCTGTCATCTCTGCATAATCCGTGGTTTTCTATATAGATTATTTTGTTGATTTTCCTTAGGATGTTTATTACCATCAATTCTGAATTTTCGGCTCCGTCAAACGAGCCTTGTGGTACATCAAACGTTTGATTTTTTTAATCCATGCTTCACCATTTTGAAATAGCATGAATTTTCAGCAATGTAAAATTATATCTATTCGGATGGTATATCTATGTACCGTTTAGCAAAATTTAACGCTTCCATTAAATCTTTTTCAGATATTGATGGGTAAATTTTTTAATGTCATATTTTATTAAATTATGTATATTTTTGTTTTGAATTTTTTTAAACCAAGAATACAAACATCTGCGTTTTATACTGGTTGGCTTGAGTAACAATTCTCAGTAAGACACATTTTTTTTAATATTTGATGGTTTATTATTTAACTACATTGTTTTTTGTTGGGTTTATGTGCACGAGGTTTATTTGGCAAATATTCTCTGTGGTCTTGTAGTGTTAGAAACGCTTGCTTACTCTTCAAAATTTGTATCTTGTTTTTTAAATCCAAGCTTTTGTGTAATAACTGTGGCATTCTTGTTGATAATTTCAATGTAGAAATTTTATGGACGATTTGGTGATTTATTCATTAATCATTCTTGTGTAACTTTCGGTTTATTTCATATATGTTTTTAGACATAGCCGCATGGAATATATATATATATATATATATATATATATATATATATATATATATATATTCTAAAACTGTTGGTGATCTTCACTCAGATATATATATATATATATATATATATATATATATATATATATATAGACAGAGCGAGCAGTCCAAATCAAATGATACACTATGCTCAGCACATATAGAATGTAAAGATATTATATTTGCAATTCGTAAGTTAGCCGATTACTCTACTTTGGTTTCAACCTTTCGGTATATTCAGGCCTTTTATATTAACTGATCATTCAACGCATAACAGGAACTTTCAGAGCGATTAACCGGAAGTTTAAAATAAGAGAAGAGCTGCGCAATAATAGTAAATATTTTCATCCGGGTTTGTATGATCTTATATTTGTTGAGATGTTTACATTTGGACATTACTTCGGCTCTTTTCTTTTAGCAACCTTTCTCGTTCTGGAAATGACACTATGGCTAACTTCTCTTCTTGGCACAATCTACAGTTATCACCTCCGTTGTAAGATGACTTTGCCATTTAAGGTTTTCTATCTTGAATGTACATACGTGATTATGCCATTGTTTTTTTTTTGTTTATTCCCTTCAATACAACCTACATATATTTTTCTCTGTCTATTTATATTTTGTACTACTGTTTTGTAAATTACTTCTTCGGTTTTACAAACTCTGTTAAGTGGGCATTAGCATTTGTCTTTGCAGTTACATTTTTCATTAAGTATATTGTGCTGCATGAAATTTTTTAAAAAAATTGGGGTTTTGTCTTTTTATGTAAATTGATGAATTAAAAGTGTAGCTGTAACTTAATTAAACTGTATTTCTCTGGCATGTTTTTCGAAATTCTGAGTTTTAGGGAAGTTTTATTCAGTACGAAAAATATTTTCCGTCATTTGACTTTACTCATAACATAAAAGGAAGTTTGAACTTAATAATGTTTCGTTTCTTGCATTATTCTTCCCATTGATTATTTATTTTATGCTTATAATTTTAATTTATTTTATGGCCATTTTCATTTAATGCTCTTTCATAAACTGTTTTATTCATTAAATGAATATAAAACCTCAGAAAATGCAGAATATTTTAAACCAAGGGAGCGTAATTGGCGGACTTCCTAATTAATATATATATATATATATATATATATATGTGTGTGTGTGTGTGTGTGTGTGTGTGTGTGTGTGTGTGTGTGTGTGTCCTACACTTGATAATTATGAACACGGGAACAATGTGCATAATCTGTTCGGAACATAACATACACATCACTATAAACATAAAATTTACACATGTTTATTTACAAGGAAAACAAAATTCATTCTTGGTAATGATTAAATTTATAGCCGAAAATACTCTAAAATACAAAACCTTTGGTCAATTCTAATGTAATTTAAGTTCTGTAATAAAAAAAATCATAAGAACGCATGAAAAATTACAGAAAAAAATTCATGATAATTCATTCATTATATATATATAATTATTCGAAAGGATTTACATTATTCAACTAAATTGATTCCAGAAACTAATAAGTCTATCGTCATAACAGACATTCTTTGAAACGACGCTTTAATAAACGAAATGTCTCATTCTCATTAAAAGAATTTTATTGTCTTGTCAAAAGTGGTTTCCTCTGAATTCCGATTCCCAATACGTAATATAATTCAGTTGCAGGAAACCAATGTGCAAGGTACTTCAATTGAATATATAATCCTAACTAATGATTTCCAATTAAGAAAATCATTTTGATTTATAAAAGGAATTAGATCATCTGTGTATTGTCCAGTCCTTAAAACAAATATAGCATGATCTTAATGCATCGAAAGATTAACGGCTGAATGAATTTGTTTAGAAAGAAAAAAATAACAGATTTTCTATGAGTAATGAACGTATTTGGTCATAATGAAAATATAGAAAAAAATGATAAAATGAAGCGAGAGATAGATAGATAGATAGATAGAGAGAGAGAGAGAGAGAGAGAGAGAGAGAGAAAGAGAGAGAAGAAACAAGACATAAAGTACGAAAATATAAAGAAGGGATAAAGTGAAGTAGAAGACCCCTAAGAAAAGAAAAGAGATAAATGAACGGTAAAAGAAACAAAGAAAAGAAAAAAGAGAGACAGAAAATTGAATAGAAAAAGGCAAGGAGATAAATAAAACGAAAAAGAAAGTAGAAAACAAGGAATTGAAATGAAGAATTCTAAGAAAAATATAAAAAAATTAAAAAGAGAAAGAGAAGATAAGAAAGAAGAACAAAAGAAAATTAAATGAAAGAGGAATATGAAAAAATCAAGAGAATACATAAAGAATGAATGCTGTTAATTAGACACACGTCAAAAAGAAAATAAGGAAAAGGAAGGAAAATGAATAATTATTGCTTCCCCGACAACTACAACCTCCAATAAGTTAAATGTATAGGCAATAGTCTCACTGACTTGCATCCACTGTCTCATGCTTCTTTCTCCGTTCACTCCACACTCATCTGTATTCTCATCCTTCTCTTACCCACATCCTGACACCACTATAACCTGTCACACTTTCTCATGTGGCAGTAAAATGCCTTGCTTGGGGCGATATGATTATAAAAAACTAAACAGAAATTTTAATGTTATACATAATAAATAAAATTTTCATAGTTGTACTGCAGTCATCATTATCAAAATGTTTTCAAGGATGTTATCAAAATGTTTTCAAGGATTTCATATCATTTTCATATGATTTCATGCTAATGCATACTTTTTTTGTAAAATCACGAAGTTTTGACCGTTTTGTTTTCCGGTGTGTGTCAATGCTGATAACTATCAGGGAATTTTCTATTGAATCTTATATTTATATGCTCATATTATTCTCTAACAATATCTAAGGATAAAATCTTGGAATTATTTCGAACTTTTGTTTTCATCTTGGTTGATATATGTGTTATAATATACACAACGTTTTGACCAAATACCCACTGGTCATTATCAGGTGTCGATAGATTGGCTGGTGTGTCCATATAGGTGTCCACATGAACCAACTATAGACACCTGATAATGACCAGAGGGTACTTGGTCGAAACGTTGCGTCTATTATATCACCTATATCGACCAAGATGAGAACAAAAGTTCGAAATAATTCCAACATTATTGAAAATTACTCATCTCAGAAATAAATACAAATTATGTAAGGATATCTTGTCAACTTCATATCTAAAAGTTTTTAGTTAATACTATTGAAATTATAATTACGATATCATCAAATTTTTAAACCAATATTAACTTAGTGATATTCAGGAAAACTCTTTCATTATGTTTAATAAGTATGTGTATACATCTTTCTAAGTTTATACAGATACATTTATTAAGGTTATTTTATTAGTAATAGAGAATAATACAGCATTTAGTTAGTTTCAGTAAGCTGTTGAAGAGAAGGAGAACGGAAAAGAATAACGATGGGTGAAAAGAAAAGAAATAAGGAAAGGAAAATAAAATTGAGTAAAGTATAAAGAAAAGAAGAGAAACGAGAAGGAAAAAGAATAACACTAGACAAGAGTAAAAAAAGTGGAATAGGAAAGGGAAATAAGAGAGAAAAGGGAGAAAGAATACAAACAGGAAAAAAAGAAAAGAGAAAGAAAAGAGAGTTGTAAAAGTAAAAGGAAAAGAAATGAGGAAAAGAAGTAAAAAGGAGAAGAGACAATTAAAGGTAAAAGGAAACGAAAAAAGAGAAGAAAACGTGACCAGGCAAAGGAAAAGGTAAAGAAGAAAATGAAGGAAAAGAATAGAGAAGAAACAAAGGAAGAAAAAAGGAAGAGAAAGAATAAGAAAGAATGGAAGATAAAGATGTGAAAAGAATGCAAAATGGGAGGAACTAAGACGTGTTGCAAAAATAAAACAAAAGTAAAGGTAAAAGAGCAAAAGGAGTTAATTCATGGCAACAGATATTCAGTCTTTCCACAGATTCTTGATTGGTCGATATTAGCAAATATCAGATCTTGACAATAACAAGAAGTATATATCGTGTTACAGCTCTCAGGTTTACATTTTAGCATAGAGCTTCAATACAAAGTATATAATGTTATAATAAAATACCAGGAAGTATTTTCATACCTATTACCTCGATAGAAATTTCCCCACGTGAACCATTGACTTTAGTGTTCGAGACCAGGTAAAATGTTTGGATTCCTTATAATAACCGTTCTCTATTCCACGCAACGCACTTTTTCACATTAGCCAAAAGATAATCAGGACATTAAAGCAATTAATTCTTTGATGGCATTAGCCAATGACACTGCATTTCGCAATCTTGTTCATTCACTTGAATAGACTTTTAATGTTCATTTAGCAGAAAACATATTTTTATGAGTAAATAATGCATATTATATTACTAAAGGTGCTACAGAATGATGCATTAGTTCAGCAATTACTCTCTTTAAATGCTGTTTATTTTGTTTTTCACCCTCAATCCTACACATTGTGTCAACGGTGTTCGGTTTTTTTCTAATACATTTTTCCTGTGATTTGTCCTGGCAACGTTCCCCAGTCGTTGATATCCAAGGCCTATTACGCTTTTATTTTTCCTGTCATTTACTTTGCTTTTACTATCGATATTTCCTGTATTAAAAAAATGAATATAAATCCGAAAGACATGCATGTCGTTAACGTTCAGATATTTACCAATAAGCAGTTTTTTTTCCAATGAGCCGTGTTCTTGCAGGATATGAACGATTAATGCTCACCACAAATTCTTATTATTCGTATCTCTAAGTAATGTTTTTTCTACTTATGTACTATGCATATCCACTTCTTCAAGCAATCTTTCCTCATTATGCATACCAGAAATTTTAGAATCCTCTTTCTTATTCGAAATAAAACTGTCTTTTTCGTTCCTATTTTAAAAAAATACTCATTGCTAAAATACGCCGTTCGTGGTAAACACAACACTCCACTCTCGAGCAAAATTACTTAGAATTCATCACTACATATTGATATTTCATAACGATTCTGAATTATTTTGTTTATATTCTTTTAGAAAACTTGTACTTTCAGGACGTTGGCAGTCATGGTTCTCCACAACTTTCTTTCCTCATATATTTTTCTCCTTACTATACTTTCTAGTCCCTGTAATTTCGTTAGACAGTTTAACGACTGTTTCCATTTGCCTATTTTATAAACATTATTTTATGTGAGGGTCAAAGACTTCATTTCTCATGTTGCAACCCAAACATTCCAATTAACATTTTCTGACTCTAAACGAAGTTTGTGTTATTTTAATTTTCTTTAAAACTACCTCGTTTCTCACATGTTAAATCAGTATTCTCAGCATGTGAATGTAGTGTCACATATCTTTTGCCCCAAGTTTCTTACGACTCTATGGGGATATATACTAACATAGTACGCACCAAAAGAACGAAATCACTTATCAGTTCAGAAATGTTGTGGAATGTGCTATGAAAGAATGTCACTACTTCGTTACGTTGTCTAATCAGGTGTGGATGATTTCTGCGTTTTATAAAGAACCATAGTGTCTTTCCCTGGAAGTATTTGACTAGGACCAATCTGGTATTTGTGCTTCCTGCTTTAAATCTAAGTGTCTCTGCTCAACAAATTCTGACATTTGAGCATACTTACGTTCTTTTAAAAAGTTTATACGCAACACAACACATGTTTTTACATACATGTGACATTATTTACATATAGTAATAAAGATGAGCACAAAAGTCCTAACAATGTAAATGATATAAATATACTGCAAGGATATAATGAACACTTGTGTTTCAGAGTACATCCGTCTTCTACTGTTGCTAGCTATTCTTTGCTAATTATTGTCGTAGACATTTGAGTAACCACACCCTGCACTTTAATAAGATTTTGAGAGAATGTCCAAATTCTGGCGTTATACCTATTTAAACATGTCCTGTACGCTCGAAACCCTCGACAAGGATTACTTGTGGCAACTTTCTTGTACAAGCGTTTGATTACGTCCTGAGTGATATTTCTAAACTCCTTATGAGTGCTGGGACAGTTTCCTCTGCCGTTATCATTAAGATGACTTCACATGAACAATGGTCAGATCATTAACGCAGTATCTACTTAGCCACTTAATATATATATATATATATATATATATATATATATATATATATATATATATATATATAAGAAAAATTACAGGGTTCAATCCTACGTTCTATGGACTATCAAATATTAACTTTGGAGAGTTATTTCTAAAATTAGCAAGTAAAAATTTCACAAAGATAATACTTTAAGAGAAATATTTAACAGAAAACTATTACAATAAGCTATTCCTGCATTAATATGATGAACGGCATCGTCAATTCACATAACAATCAGATTTTTAAAGAAAATCTATGAAACTAATATTCTAATATTAAACCCGATGTTGTGCCTTACTGCTGATCCAAGAAAAATTGTCATGTTGAAGCTAAATGCAGATCTACTGGTTATCTCCCAAGCTATCATTTCTTGCAAAGAGAACAAGAAAAATTGTAACGTATACACTGGGATTTCGGTGGTAGTTTTGAAAATAAATATATTATTCTGATAGGCACATTTAATCAACGCAAAATGAAAATTTAAAACAGCTCTTAGGAAACTGAAGGAAGAATTTACAAATGAACTGGAAATTAATAGGAACAGCACATACTACCAATAGTCTGAGTGATAGATGTAGCTGCGGTTATTAGAAAAAATATGATATTGAAATATCATAATGAAAATTTACTTTAAATCAAAAAAATGAGTTTGTTAGCAAGTGTCAACATGAAAGTAGGTTTTAATTTCCTTAATATGGAATTAATTTCATCCCTTTATTCCCATTTAAATGTTATATTAATTTTTAACTTAAGTTAATTGATACTATTCCTACCGTTTAAACTTGAACTCTCGTGCAAGCTGCCTCACCTACTTCCCTCCAACTTCTATCAACTGCGCATTGTGCTTCTAACTAAACACTCCATTATCTTTGCCGCTTTCATTTTTCTAAACAAACTGTTACTTCCGGTTACATAAGATTTTCTTCATTATACTCATTACTAAGATTTGATGAAGCTACCTTTTGAGAGACAATAGAAATGGCATTTCTTTATATGTAAAAATATTGAATTTCTCTCTTTCTCTCTCTCCTTCACTCTCTCTCTCTCTCTTTATATATATATATATATATATGTCAATTTTTTTATTTTTTTATTTTATTTTTTTTATTTTTTATTTTTTTTATTTTCTTATTTATTTGATTTTATTCTATCTTTTTCTTTTTCTTTTTCGTTTTCTTTTTCTTTTTCTTTTTCTTTTTCTTTCCCTTTATTTTTATTTTTATTTTTATTTTATTTTATTTTATTATTTATTTATTTTTTAATTTCTTTGCAATCTATTTAAAAAGGAAAAGTAGACTAATTTTTCTCCAGTTTCTGAAAGGTTTTTCTGTTGCTGAGGTGATGTGTCGTCCCCCGTGGGGATCTTCATATCGAAATGGCCATTCAACATCTTTGAATTAATCCTTTTTTAATATATATTTGCTCTGTAATATTTTATTACATGGAGCTCTCTTCCTGTATAATTTTTTAATATTAAAATAATTTTTTAATATTAATTAGGATCGGGTTTTTTGGAATTTACCTTCCTGCTTTTTTCCCTTGGATTGAAGTATCTGAATTAAAATATATATATATATATATATATATATGACTAGTGCGATTCTCTTGCAGGTATATGCACGAGTATATGTGTCTGCTCAAACCACTCAGAGCCGATTTGGATTTTAAACTGCAACTATGCTTAGCGAAATTTTGTTACAATTTTACAATTTTATGAGACCACATAAATATTCATGTACGCTCAAATCCTCGATCCCGATGACTATTGACTTGGTGCTTACTCAGTGCTTGACGGCCTACAAATAATTTGGTCTACTTAGTTCTACTCACTAAGCCCAGATCAAACCCATGGTATAGTTTTTCAGACTCGTTCTTAAGTGGAATCCCATGTTGGGATCGCCTTCCCCAGACCGATAGCATAAATAATCTGATCACAATTTTAGAAAACTAACTAACAAATATATCGCACACTCACACACACAGATATATATATATATATATATATATATATATATATATATATATATATATAATAGATTGACCAGGAAACTCGTGCCGATTTTTGTCCTTCATGTTCTGTTCCATCACGTTAGAACACTTTTAATTTATTGACAGATGCAATATGCCTACATTTCTGATTAGAATACACTTCAAACTATCTCTTGAGAAAGAAAGTTTAAAATGACATAATTCGTGTCAATTTTGTATCCTCCTGTAAATGGATGATTCTAATGTACATTTTAGACACTTGGTGCTTCTTTATTACCATAAAAGCCAACATGCTTCGCTACCAAGAAAAACAATATGTTCTGAGCATGGTGAATATGGTTTAGCTGGTAGAATTGTATAGAAGTAGTTTGATAAGTTTAATGTCGGTAATGACCAAATTAGATGATGATCAAATCAGGACATTGGTTGAGAGTAAACCCACATCGAGAATTGGTAGAAACACTAAATTTATCAAAATCCACTTAACGAAGTTTAGGTACTCAAATCTCTACGATGTTTGGGTACCACATGATTTCAATTAAATGAATTTTTTGGAGAGTATTTCTATCTAGAGTGATTTTCTATATAAACGCCATGAAAATACATATTTTTAGCAAATTGTAACGTGTGTGGGAAATTAATATTTTACGACAAAGCTCAGTGAAAAATTTCCTGGCATGCAACATGAATAAGTTGCATGACATAAAAACACCGTTATTGTTTCTTTGCCAAACATCCACCGACATTCTGGGAAGACGGAACTTTAAGTTAAAGGAAACACGGAGAAGGGTTGTGCCACAAAATGGTTCATAATTAGTTGAATAAATATTTAATGGCATAATCTTGCTTTGTGTTTCAATTTCCGAACGACCATATATATATATATGGTTACTGATGCTGTTGAGGATAATTTGATCATGATTAATATTGCAGTTGTTCTTATTTGCACGAAATTGATCAGCTTCATGTGGAATTCTGCGTCATTTTTTCTTTATTTGATTAAACTCAAATCATTCAGTTGTCTTAGCTATTCACTAAAGATACATTAACGTGCACTAAATATTTACAACTGGACACCCGCGGACACGCAACGACATAATGCATCTACATGCACACAATGGCTTCTCGGTTTCTCACTGTCAAATTACAAGTCTTTGTGTGGATGAAGCTACATGATCAATAGTAAAGGGCCAAATACGCGTGGGAGGGAGACATGGATAGAGTTGGAGGAGAGGTAAGAAATAAGGTGAAGGAAGGGAATAACGCAGTATGAAATAAAAAAATGGCCGGATATATTAAAACTGGTCTGTAGAGTTTTCTGTAGATCGAATGGCGTTAGAAAACATAAAATGACTGGAACGATGAAGGATAACTTCATTAACCGGTAGATGTAATTAGAGCTGACATGTAAATTACTGATCTAGGCGTGATATTATTTGATCGCTACATCATCTGAATGTTCTCTTTTTCAAATATATTGAGATACCACTCCAGTAGCTTTTACGTAATAGATAATTTGAGTCAAAATATAATTTCTGTTAATCCGATAGGTTCATTTTGCTTACATCATTTTAATCTTTTGTTGTATGGATTATTACTTTTACAAGCGTCTCTTTATTGTCTCTTTATACATTCCGAGATTTTACAACAGAGAATATTGAGAATTATATTCATTGATAAAATCATTGATAAAATATGGCGAATAACTAGTTTTTCATGAAATCCTTTTTTGAACAATATTGTATTATTTAGAATTATTGTTCTAATCTTGACTGATATAGATGTTCTCATGAACACAACATTTCGACCAAGTACATTCTGGTCATCATCAGGTGTTCATTTGTTTTGCTGATATGGTACATTTTTTGATCATTGTGATATTTTGTGTGTGTCAATAATATTTGTTTTTCGTTTCTTACGATTTGGTACGTAGTTTTGTGTTTCTTTGAGCTTTTTATATTCCATGTTAGATCGTTTTGACATTTTTAGTGATGATTTTGACATTTTGGTTATTATAAAGAATCTCCCATATCAGCTAATCAATGGACACCTGATAATGACCAGAGGTTACTTTGTCAAAACTTCTGAATCCATCTGTTTTCCTCTCAAGCTATGGGTAAAATAGAATTGAATGGTTGAATAGGAACCAGTCTGGCCTGCAATATTTGCCTTGAGTAGCAAAGTAGATAACTGAATTCAAACCGGCCTGGAGAAACACCATTCTACTGCGGCTGCAGTACATGTGGCTCCCCTATGACTCTAATGATTCACGGGATATCAGAATTTGTTGCATATTATAATAGAATATTGAAGAAACTGATTCTGAAAACTAATTTACATATAGAGATATACTTTACTATGAAAAGAGCTCGATAGTTAGAAGGACACGGATGTTTTAACCTGAGATCTCAAAGACAAAGCCACAAAAATAGATTTACAAAAGAGGAAAGCAAGAAGTAGCAAGACATTTTTGTACAGTTAAAAGAGAACAAGAGCCAATTGAAGAACACATTTCTGAATGTCTATTACAGGGCTAGCATCAAACGTACTTGGCCCTTTACTATTGATCATGTACTTTGTGAGGAACCATTTTAGAGATGATAGCAGAAACTATGGACGAAGATATATGCATATATCTTAATAGAATTAAGCGAAAAGTCAGGTAAACATACACGACATTCTTTCTTTCTGTCTTTCTTTCTTTCATTCATTCATTCTTTCTTTCTTCTTTCTTTCTTTCTTTCTTTCTCATAAATTACTTTTTTCTTTCTTTTTATGATTTACGTACTTTCTTTTATCTTTCTTTTGTTCTTTATTTTTCATTCTTGTGAGTGACGTTCTCTTTTTTTCTTTCTTTCTTTCTTTCTTTCTTTCTTTCTTCCTTTCTCTCTTTTTTGTTTCTTTCTTATGACAGACGTTCTTTTTTTCTTTCTTTCTTTGTTATAATTTACCATATCTTTTCTAACGGTTTACACTTTATCTTTCTTTTTACTTTTACTTTTTCCTTCTTTCTTATTATTTAATTTTTCATAAATATTATCTGCTATGTTTCTTACTCCTCCACCTATTTCTCCTCGGCGTCGTTTTTTTTTTTCACACTATTTTCTATCTTTCATTATATTATCATTATTTTGTATTTCTTTCCCCTACTAATTTCTCATTGGCGGGATGTTGCTTTCCTCTGTCACTTCTACAAATATTTTCATGGCTTCTGCTCCGAGTAACTTAGGTCACTGGTGCCCCCTCCACAAGAATTTACTTGTGCAACTAGACTGGCAACAAGGTCCCACCCTTTTACAGTTAAATCAACCGTATGAAACTGACAATTCTACTCTAAAAGCTTTTCTGGCACTTTTTGCCTGTAGAACCCTCTTTCGTATACTTGCTTTTCTGATGGTTACAACCACTAGGAATTTAAATGCAATGTTATTTCCCATCTCTTATTCACTTAATTCCAGTCTTTCTACATCACCCCGTATATCTTGTTCTTTTCCTTTCTCTCTACCTTCGCAACAGGCTTCATTCCTGTGTTCACATCCTTCTCTTGCACTTTCCCTGACACCCACAGTAACTGGTCCGTCTTTTAATTCACTCTTCTCCTACCTAAACATTTGTAGTTCCTATTGGGGTTTTTTGAGTACATTTGTATACACTATTTATTTTGTAATAAATACAAAATTGTGGCACAAGGCCGAAAAGGGCAGGGGAAGAGGTTGGTACTTACTGAACTATCCTATACCTAGCTAAACACTATCACGACCCATTCACTCATTACAATTTGCACAATCACCACAAGAACCCATCCATCCACTCCCAATCTTTCATACACCACAAATCCAGAAACTTACAAGGGACACCTAAAAGTGGGGAAAATAACCCATGACAATAAAAATGTATTTATGTACAATATAAAATAAATATACAATATATTATAATATGTACAATATAGTAGAGTATAAAACATTTCATGAAAAATGAAATGATGGGAGGGGAATAAACCCAAAAATAAACTGAAAATACAAGAAATTTTTAACTAAAATAATAATGTTAGTAAGAAAGATCCATCCCAGAAAAAAGAGTGGCCGCTGTATTCCGTCAAACGGCGAAATCAAGAAGCACACTCGCTAAGGGAGTGGGGAGGGGTAAAAATTAATGGAATTGGGATAATAAAAGGCTGAACCAGCCGAGATAAAAGGTGAGTACCGTTGTATACTAGTGAGCCAGCTATGAGCTGACTCATTTTATAGTTCACCATTAGAAGGGTTGACCAATCAGAAGGCTCAAAATATTCAATGCGACGTGTATAAAAGGCGACCATATTTCCGAGAGTATTGGCGATATAGTCCGATACAGTAGAGTGTCTGACTCGTGAGAGTTAATCTTTAACGTTGTTTCATTGAACAGATTACGTACTGCGCTGTATTTTATATTCATAAACTACGGTGGACATGGTCAACAGCCCCTTGCGCATCAGTGGTGGTACCGTCTTGCTTGAAGGGAAACGATTAAAAAATATTCTTAAGGTCTATTGCGGGCCTAGGATCAAGTCCACATGCTTTGTAAGGATCAATTTTAGTGATGATAGCAGAATCTATGGACGGAGTTATGTGAATATATCTTAATAGAGTTCTAAGCGGGAAGTAAAGCAAACATACACCGCATTCTTTCTTTCTTTCTTTCTCATGGTTACTTACTCTCTTTCTTTTTTTATGATTTACGTTTTATTTACTTTATTTTTATCATTTACGTTATTTCATTTATCTTTCTTTTGTTTTTTCCACTCTCTTTCTTGTGATTGACGTTCTCTTTTCGTTCTTTCTTATGATTTTCTTTCTTTCTTAGGACTGACGTTTTCATTTCGTTCTTGTTTCTATTTTCTTTCTTTCTTTCTTTTTTCTTATGATTTACCATAGCTTTTCTAATGGTTTACACTTTTTCGTTGTTTTTCTTTCTTTCTTATGATTTATTTTTGGTTTTATGATTTCTCATAACTATTAAATACTATGTTTCTTACTCCGCCACCTCCTCCTTCTCGGCGTCGGTTTTATTTTTTCACACTATTTTCTATCTTTCATTATATTGTCTTTATGTTATTATTTTCTTTCCTTTCTAATTATAATTCCTTTGTCTCGTTATCTTTTCTTTTCTACAATTTTTCTCTTTCTTATTCTACGACACTATTTTCTCCTTTTCCCAGTGCCATTCACTATTTCAGTCTTTCTTAAATCACATAGTTTTTTCTTTTTTTCTTGCCATCCATTTTTTTAATTCTCACTACATCTTCTTCACATGAAGATTTCCACAATTTTTAATTATTTTATACACTTTTTTCATGCCCATCATTCATTTTTCCTCATTCGTTTATATTCCTGTTTTGTTTCTTTATCCACGCCCAATGCTGCTGTGTCTCCATACGTCCGACCACACATCCCGCTTTTTCATCCCAGATAACCACTATGCTTCACAACTCCAGATACTGGAAATGAAACAAATGAATGCTGAAAAAGTCTCCTCTGCCTTTTAAGTTAAAGAATTCGTGCTCAGAAAATTCATCGCGCATGCGCGCTTGAGAGAAAGAGTGTTAAAATGAGAAAGACAAGGTAGAAATCGGTACAAATGATACCAAGACTGCAGATAAATAAATAAACAAAATTCCCAGCTTCCCACGCCCCAACATCCATCACCATTACCTTCCCCGCCCTAATGCTGTAAGTGCCGTCGGCAGCGTATAAACGATACACACCTGTAAGTACTACTTTCACGAACCTTTTATCTTAATGAAATTCTAAATAGAGAGAAAAGCAACATGGCGGATGTTGCACGCTTTGATGTGTTTTTTTTTTTTTTTCAGATTATTTACTTTACTTCCTTTTTTATTTTATATTTTTTATTTCATTTTGCTGTGTGTATTTTTGTGTAAGGTTCGGACGGGTATATTTTTTTTTTAAATTAGTGGTTCGGGATATTTTTTGTTGCATTTTTTCTTCCTCTGAGCGTGTTTGCTTCATTTATAGTATATCGATTTTTTATACTCTTTACGCATTCGCTCTTTTATTTTATTTTCTTTGTTTTTATATTTTTCAGAGATTGCGATGTTCTCTCGGTGTTTTGTTTTCTCTCTTAATTTCTCTATCCTCATCTCTATCGTTCGAGCGATTAAATCGTTACTTTTCACCTTCAATTTTTATTTGGTGGAATTCTCGATTTTTACAGTTAACTCTGATCTTTTCACCTCATCTATTGTTCGCTTTTTCAGATTTGTTCTTTCTTTCTTTTCCGTCTTATTTTCTTTACTTTTTCTTTCTTGAACTTTGTTTCTTTTAAGCTTTCTTTCGCTTGTTTTCAAATGTTTTTTTATTATAATTATTGTCTTAGTTTCCTTTGTAGTCATGTTCACTATTTCGCTAATGATTTTTTAACCTGTTTTGTTTTTTGTCATTTATTTCTTTCTTGCTTTTTCCATCGTTTTGTTTGTTTATTATTCATTCCATCATTTTTCGTTACATACATACATTCATAAATTAATAGATCTATCTATCTATCTATCTATCTATCTATCTATCTATCTATCTATCTATCATAATTGTTCATATATATCAGTTAATCTTTCTATCCGCTCCGACTTTCAGGGGAAAAATACCTCCCTGTTCATTTGTAAAATATATAATAGCACCAGTATTTGCCTATATTTCTGAGATGAGGTATTGTAATTATGCATATTATATATTTAGATTGTTTGAACTTTGTTCACCTTTTCGTCACAATATTCACGATGTTTCAGCCGTTGTACGCTCTGAGCTTCTTCAGGTGATTTAAATATCGAACTGAACATTTTCTTTTGTCCACCGGGAGTAGATTGTTATAGTTCTACGATAAAAGCGTTGGTTGAATTCAGTGATTTGACCCAAATGGTTGTAAGTACAATACTTGGCTAAAACAAAGGTAAATAAAACACAGAGAGTTGAGTTAAATGGAGATAACGAATACTGAAACATCTGGAAGGGGTATGAGTCGTAGAACTAGAACAATCTTCTCAGGTGGATAAAATAAATAGCTCAGTTTAAAATTCCACGTCAGAGCGTACAACGGCCGAAACGTCATTAAAATGTCAACGAAGATTAGGACAAAAGTTCGAACAATGTAAATAGTATAAATACTAACACTAACTTTTATTTTACTTTTTCATATTTTCATTTCTAAAACAATTAATTTTTGTAAAATCTCTTAATTTTTAATGCACAAAATATAACTCCTTTGCCACATTTTTGTACTTTCATATTTTTCAGCTTTACTTTTGCCTTCCTTGCTTCGTTCTATTTCTTCATTTCTTTCTTTCTGTCTTACAAACATTTTATATTCATTTACAATGTAGGATATCTTCCATCTTTGATTAATCCATTCCTTTTATTCATTCATTCGTTTCAGTCTTTTTTCTTTATTTCTTCCAAACTATTTCTTATTCCATTTACTTTTTAGATATCTTCCGTCAGACATTAAATTATTCATCCTTTTCATTTTTTCCTTCTTTGTTAATTTATTTATTTCCCTCTTTCTTTTATTCATTATTTTCTTTCTTTGTTTCCTTTCTTTTTTCTGTCTTCCCATTCTGATTGACTTTTTTCAGTTTCTTTTCTTTTAGGCTTGTACCTCTCCTACCCACTTTGTGTTTTACTTGCTCTATCTTATTACTTCTACTCACACTTACTGAATGCTCTTTCTTTCTCCTTTTTTCACTCTTGCTTTTTTCCGTTCGAAATCATTTCCTTCTTACGTATTTATTTGTCTGTGTCAGTTTGGCATTGGTTTGCTTACTTGCGTTTCTCTTCGTATTTTTTTTCTTTTTCTCGTTTCCATGTCTTCGTGACACCGACATTGTGTTCGATCATTTTTGTGTTGCGATGCCAAGAGAAACCGGGTCAACATTCGTCGAAGGCAGGCCGCCGCTGCTGCTGCTGACTCCACCGGCGCCACTGACTTAACGTTCAATAATTTAACTGCCCGAAAAGCTTCTCCAAACCGGCAACAAATAACAACAAAGAAAGCAGAATGCACTGAAAAAATAAGTAAATAAAGAAACGAACTCAGTGTAAAAGGAATAGACAAAATAGAAAAACAGATGAAAGAAGATTAGGCTAATATTTTTAACTAACCGGAAGGTGATCGAAAGAAGAAGAAGAATAAGAAGGGAAAATAATGAGGTCAAAAATACGGATGAAATGTGTTCATACAAAAAGAAGTTTGAAAATTGGAAAGAGTAGAAGAAAATGAAGAAAATGAATAATACTCATGATTATGAGAGTTATTATGATAGAATGAAAAGAAGAATATAAAAGAAGGAGAAAAATAAAAAAGAAATTAATGAATTTAAAAGTAAAGGACAAGAAGAGATCAAAAATAAACGGGTCCAGCATAAGAATAAGAAATAAGCGAAAATAAAGTAAGAAAAAAAAAGACAAAGAAAAAGAAGGGAGAAGAAGAGAAAGAAGAATATAGTAAAAGGCTAAAAAAAATGAAATAGAAAACAGAAAATAATTATGTATGAATAATAATAATAATAATAATAATAACAATAATAATAATAATAATAATAATAATATGAAGAAGATGTAGACAGCAATAATGATGGCAATGATGTAAATATTCATAATTTTGAATACGTAATAATTATAACAATAGTGGTAAAACTATAAAGAGAAAGAAAAAATAATGAGCACAATAAAAATAACAAAATAGATCAAATATGAGCAGATAATGAAATAATGAGAAGAAGAAAAAACGAAGAAAATGTGAAAGACGAAGAAGAAAAAGAAAAAGCGGTAATAATATAAAAGAGACTGGAAAATAAAAGGGAAAGCAATGACAGAATTGCAACTGAAAGAGGAGAAGCAAAACAGTTAAATGTAGTACAACTGATGCTCGTACATACATGTTTAATCCGATATTTTTGTAGACTTGGAATCTTCCATAATATAATTAGAATATAAACCTATAAGAACAAAAAAAGTAGAATTCTCTTGTGACCATCAAATTATTTCGAACTGCTCTTTTGTAAATAAAAAAAATTATATCGAACGTGACTTGAAATATCGGAATTTCAATCCGACGATTGAATCTGACGCAAACCAACAGGCCTTTCAAAGCGAGAAGATTGTCGAATCCATACTAGATATTTCGTAATTATCAAGCTACCGATTTTGATTCGACAGCAGAGGTCTATCAAAGAAAATTAGCAAAAAAAGAAAAAAAAACTAGAAAAAAAAACGAAAAATCAAAACGCAGAGGTGAGTTCATAGAGTTTGAAGAACTCCACTCTGAGCGGATTGAGAAGACATAGACAGTTGGATAATTACGAAGACAGATTGGTATTTATTGGTTAAAGTACTCAATATCGGAGATAGAGCACTTTTAAATATAAAAGTGGACAATGTGATCAATTCCTAGCAATGACAATCTGTTTTATTCTAAACGAAATACTCAGGCCATGTGCGCTGTTTTTTTTTTGTTTTTTTGTTTTTGTTTTTTTGGCACGAGTATTTAATTTGCTGATCAATTATGTATTATATGTAGATTTATTGTATAATCTTAGCAGATAATGAGTTGGCAGCATAGTTTATGTTTCATGTTTATTCTTGAGGCTATTAAGTAGAAATAATTTTGGATCCGAATGCAGTTATTTGTACCTATATTGTAGTGTTCTGTGTTAACGTCTTTGTTCATTATTTATAAATAATTACTTTATTGTTTGTTGTCTGTTGTTATTATGCATTTACTTGTGTTTATGTATTCATTTGTGGGTTTGTTAATTTGTTTATTACTTATTGAATTAGTTTACTTATTTTTTATTTCGATTCTTATTTCGATGTTTTTTCCATTATTGAAGAAAGAAACAGAGGAATAAAAAAGAAACAAAAATAAGGAAGGAATGAAGAAAAAGTAAAGAAAAATTGGCAAAGAGAAAGAAAGACAGGATTAAGGCTTCTTAACAATGATCATAATTATTTCAAATTTCTGAATGTATATATAGATGAAAAAAATGCAGCCGTAACTTCTACTCCAACAGTTTCTTTCCTCGCACTTCCCGACTGTGGAATTCTCTTCCAAACGATTGCTTCCCCGACGGCTACAATCTCCAGGATTTTAAATGTAAGGTCAATACACACCTCCTAACACACTAACCTGCTCCCATTCTATCAAGCACTCTTCCCATCTGCCCGACCCTCATCCTCGCTATCCTTACTCATCTGTCACCTTTCTCCTGACATTCCCTATGTCTATCCACTCCTTCTCTTTACCTTCCCCTATGTAGCCCCATGCGCAATAGTGGCAGTGGAATGCCTTGCTTGGGGTGAGATGATTAAAAAAAAAAAAAAAAAAAAACTCAAATCACATTTAAAATATTAAAATAAATATAAAATGCATAAATGTAAGTGATAATGAAATCTGCGACTTTAAAATATACATGTTTACTGAAGATATATAAGTGAAAGAAAAATGAGAAGTTAATAGGCAGACAACAATCCTGAAGGACACATAGCTCAGTAGATATAGATGTTCGTTAATTCCAGTAACTTCAACCAAAACGTTGTGACTTCAATATCTTGAACAAATAACTTAGAGAGTTAAGTTAAAGGGAGATAACTACATGGCTAGAAGAAGTGTCATCGCACATGGAATGAGAATGATATATAGTAATAAAGGGTTCGTTTCGAAATTACTATCACCTGAAGAAAGCCGGAGCGTACAACGGCCGAAGCGTCGTAAACATGGCAGGAAAGATGAACAATGTAAAAAATGTAAATACTACACTATTTTAGAAGTATAGACATATACGACAGTGATAATGTATGAAAAACAAAAGTTGCTTATGACAACGACGGTGACAATATTTCCAAATTTATCGATGCTTTAATGATAGTGCAGGTTCACCTCGTTTGGTTGCGCTGATATGGAACGATAAAGCCAAAAGATAAATCGAAAGATTGAAAATGGTATCCAGTGCAAAATTTCAGCCGCTAAACTGCTGACGGGAATTCTCGATCGATCCAGTGTCCCTAATTAGTGACACCAGTTGGCCCCGAAACGTTGGCTTGTTGACCTTCTACGACTCCCACGGGACAACATCAACGCAAAAACCAGCCACTGGCAACATTCAACTTCCTCTTCAAGATGTCGGCCACCGATGATATGTAACGGATGCGTATGGTGCGACTAATGTGTCAAAAATAAACGAATGTGTGTGTTGCATGAATATATTTGTGTGTGTCAGTACGTATGAGAGCGGGTGTGTAAGTGTATAAGATATATGAATGTATAAATACGGCGAAATTCAAGGTCCAACTTTAAGGACTCCTTTTTACAAAATTTAATATTTAATCATTTAACCAGGTTTTTGGATGTGGGTCGCACAAGGACATTTCAGCCATTCTTTATATATATATATATATATATATATATATATTGCTTTTATTTTTTCTTTTGAAATGAACGAAATTTATCATTGGTTGATAAGAACAATTCGTAATTTTGGAAAGAGGGCCATTAAAATTAATCGACATCAAATGCCTGTCATTTTCAATATCAATCAACTTAAAGAGCATTTGCTGTCTAAAACACAGAACATATACCCCATATGTATGTATGTATGTATATATATATATATATATGGACTACCAACTGTCTCTTTTCTCGCACTGACTCCATGCTGTCAAGGCAAATATAATCTGCAAAAATTTAAATGCAATGTCGATTCCCGTCTACTGAAATCTTTTTCCAGTTCATTATTAATGTCTCTATTCGTAATACTTCCACATCCTTTAATCCCTTGTGTCTTAGTGGCTTTACTGCTTTTCATGGGGTTATTGCGATTTGAAAAAGATATTTGGCTCTGTCCATTATAAAGTAGAAGTTCAAGGTGTAAATGGACCGAGTAAAATATAGAAGCGGGTACTGGAGGAAGTTTTAAAAACCGATGGTATAACCATAAAATATCATTCAAGCAAGAAAGTCTTACGAAGTGCACCAAATTAGACAACTATATGCAAAAGTTTAAAGAAAAAGAAAAGAGATCTCTAACATGAGTCGGAGCATATTGAGAATGACCAGACCTTGAAGAGGTGGTGATGCCTACAGATTGTGCCAAGAAGAAAAGTTACAGAACGAGAAATGTTACGAAATGAAAGGTCTGAAATAATGTCCTTGTACATACATATCACAAACTAATTTTTGGGCTCAACAAATCTGGATGCAGAATATTAATTTGCAAGTCTTCACTAACTCCTACTTTGTTTTTACACCTTCTCTTATGCGTTAGTAGATATCGACTCGGAACGACAAATCGGGAAGATGAGTTCAAGTTCCAGTTGGATTTGTTGCATTCAATTACACACAAATACCCTTGTTAAAAGGTATTAATCCGTTTCTTTTATCCAGTTAAAAATAGAACAGATTGGGTTTTATAACATTGGCTGGTAACCAGTCTACCGCAGAAAGTAATTGGAGCCTACTGTGAGATAACCTTCTTATAAGTTAGTCATGCCTCTTTCGAGACATGATCGCCCAAAGCGTGTATCACGTATGGCACTCAACTGACTGATTATGCGTTTTAAAGTTCTTGTTGTGCGTTTAAAATAAAGCGTTAGAAAATAAGTTAAGTTAATCTACAACACTCGTATATGCCGAAAGTTTTAAAGCGTAATAGCGTAATCTGTTTGTGTGTGTGTGTTTCGATGTGTGTTTGTGTGCGTAATATACATTATAATTATATCATAGACGATATGTACATATCGTTCATTTTTCTACTTCTTTCGATATATATATATATAGCCTTTGAGAAAAGATATCACTCGACCGGCGGTCGAGATCGAGGGAAAATTTACCTGCCTCAAATTTATTTTACTCGACTGACTCCATTTCTTAATAGTCGCCTTACGTAAACAAAGCGTAAATTACTAACGGAAAACAAAAAAAAAAGAAATTCTTTTCTAAAGAATAAAAAAAAAACTTAAAAATAATACCAACGAAATTTGCGTCTTTTCTGTTAATAATAGCACTAGCATTTAGATGATAATTTGTTTTTATTAAGTTTGAGCCCTTTTAACATCATGATATACTGTTTTTTCAATTTAGTGGAAGGTACCTAAATTTGTAGTTTGTTTCTTCTGTTTGACTATAACCTCCATCTGATGCATGTTAAAAAAATAACAAATAGGATTTTCTCAACGATTTTCTATAAAAAAATTACTTGTATTATTTGTTTTTTGGTGCTTGGTTCAAAGAAGTAAGCGTATTTGTTTTCTTTCTTTCAAATGTTCGTTTTTAATTTTCGTAAGCGGAGAAGAAATATATATGTTTAATCAAGGATAATATTTTTCCAAATGATTTTCTAAAAATTTGTGAGCGTCTTTAATCTGGGCGACAGAGATATAATGGCTCCACTCTGGAAGCATTAATTAAAGGAATTTTTACACTAACCGGGACGATAAAAGCGAGAACGGAGCTTGTCAATCTAAATTCCATTTGTCAGTTCTTGCTTTGATTATTGCGGGATGTTACTGTATTTTATTTAACCACACATTTCGACTAAAATCAGGTGCCATGCATAAGATCAAAAAGTTCAATAATGTCATTGTAGGTCATTCTAACTTTCTTGTGAATCTTCAATGGCTTAATCTTGTGTTGCAAAAGAAATCAGATTTCCTTTTTCTATATTTGAAGGGACATGTTTCATTGTGAAATTTTTAATCAACCTCGGGCGAGTAAAGCAATAAACTTTAATCATCCAGTTAAGTTTATAATCGACTGAGTCGATCGGGCGATTGAAATCTCAAAAGATGTATATATAACTGCTGGTTACAATTTTTTATATACTTGCATGGATTTTACATATTGTGTATGCAAGAAAGAAGTATGTATGAATTAATAAATCCGCAGCATCACGGTTTTATTCAGGATTTTTAGATGTAAAATTTTCGTAGGATAATACGTGAATTATGTGATTGAGTTTGACTTCAAAGAAATTACGTTGAAAAATAAACATTGCGTAAAATAAATCTTTATTTGCTAATTTTGTTTACCTCGATGTTTCTATAAAGTAGTGATCAACCAAATTGTAACATGACAATCAGAAATTAGTTACTGTAATAATAATATACCTATGAGTAAAACTAAAATGTAAAAAATAACGTTACTGTAGCGATTCAGCTTATTGCATATTTTCACAGAACCTTTTGAAGGATATGGTGATAAAAGGCATCTCAAATATGATAGAAAGAAACTTATAACATAATTATAATAATAATAATATTAATAATATTTTTTTTTTACAAAAATGGTCAGGGGAAAATATTATAAAACCATCTCTGACATTAGGTCTCCGGTTGGGACCTGGAAGAAAGTGTGTATACAAATGAGATTTAATGAAACAATAATAATAAAATAATACTAATACTAATACCACTACTAATAATAATATTTTTCCACTCTATAAGGATTAAAAAGTAACCATAATTATTCTGCGTTAAAAGTAGTAAGCATATAAAATAAACAAAAATTATAGCATTAAAAATGCTTTACCTAAAAACAGTAAAAAAAGAATATCTTAATATTTTACAAAGCGTGGAGTAATAAAAACTAGTATAACAGGAAATTTTAATTTACTAATTCTTCTGAAGATAAAGTTGCTAATATTATGTTTTTGAAAAGTAGACTACCAAGATATTATAATTATGTTCAAGGTCGCCCTGTCATCACTTTTTTGATTCCCCGTCAGAGCAGAACGTTGCAATAAAAAGTATCATTAATTAGATGAAGAAAAAATTCTTAAAAATAATTCATGCTATCCAATTGTAAGCAGAATGTATCGTTAACAAGAAAAACAGTGCAAGGAATGGACTATGAAAAGGAGACGCCAAAATAGGGATTTAGTAGAAAACGAAAAATGTATCACTGAAAACCGAATTGTAAATGATGCCTTCCAAAAGAAATTATTAAGAAACAGAAAAAATGTCGCTCTAAAAAATAAAAATAAAAAGCATATGCCAAATTGCGATGTAATGTAAATTCTAGTATTAGGAAGTGAACGCTGAAAAATCACGTATTAGATGAATGAAAAAGTGACTTGAAACAAGAGAAAATGACACAGAAGGACGTTGCGAATACAATAGACTAAACGTATTAATAAAGAGTAGGTTTCCAATACAATGGAAGCAACAAGGATACTTATTTTATTTTTTTATTTCTTCATGCTTTTAATCATTTAACTCCAAGTAGGGGTCACCACTACTTCGCAGATGGCGCTTGAGGTCGCATTATGTTTGGGCATTTTAGTTATCAGGGAAGCAATGAAACGGAAGGGAATTTCCACAGGTAGAAAGTGCGAGAAAAGAAACTGTTGGGGGAGAAGTGGGGGTTACATTTAACTATTTCAACTGTAAAATAGTTGAACATGAATAGCAATCTAGTTGCACAATTAAATTTGTGTGGTCGGAACACTAGGGGAAAAGCGTCATAGTATTTGCCATGAAAATATTTGTGGAAAAGACAAAGAAAAACCACGTCACATCAGTGAGAATGTGACTCAAGTTGAGATTCAGAATCTTATAATCATTAATAGACAGTTCTGAAGTTTCTGGGACACTTAATGAAGAAAAAAGGGTATGAAGGATTTGACATACGAAAAGAATTACGTGACTTAACCAGAAGAATCTTAACAAAGATTTCATGTAGATTGACTTGTCAATTAGCCATTTAGACGTGAATCATGAAAGAAAAATGAATGATTCTCGGGTGCCATCAAGTGTGGATAACCGCTGATTGCCAACAAATGATCAAATGAAGATGCAATCAGTTCTAGCCTTAAATTAAATGTGATATATAGATAACCGATTATTAAATTCAATTTAAATGGCAAGCGTTGAGACACTCTGTATTTGCATAAATTTTTGCTGACTATTTTTTTCTTCTTTGTGGCATGTCCCTTCAGGACGGAGGCGATCATGGCTTTCGACGTCTCACTATCCCTGGTGGCTCTAGTCACGCTTTCTCCTGTTACCCCACCAATATTCAACTCAACCATCGACCTGCTCAGGCGTACCAAATACGTTACCCGATGCTTACCCCTGTCTCTCTTTTTCTCTATCTGATCTGTAAGTATTAAATTCTCCAAGCTCTCCTTCCTCCTTGCATGTCTCAGAAGCTTTAGCTGTCTTTTCCTGATGTTCAGTATTAATTTCGTTTTCGTTTTCACCGTTTCCAAAACCTCATCATTGCTCATATGCTCCATCCATGATATCCGCATCATCTTTCTGTAGAACCACCTTTCCGTTGATTCAAGATTTTTCTTTTGATATTATCCAGTATTCGCTGTCATATTGAAGAACAGATATCACATAGCAATCCAGTACACTCCTTTTTATTCCAGCGAAATTTTTCTGTCTTTTAGTACTCTACTCAACTTCTGGAATGCGATCTTCGCCATGCCAATTCACCATCGAATCTCAGTATCGCACTTTCCGTCTTCTGTTAGAACATTTCCCAAGTATTTAGATTTTTGTAACTGCTTGATTTTAGTAACCCCAACCTGTAATTGGCATTTGGGCTCCACTGTTTGCTGATTACCATACATTCTGTTTTCATGTAGTTTATTTGTAGTCCTTTCTTTCGACTTTCTTCATCTACCTTTTTTAGGAAAAAAGCAGTTTGCTTTCCGTGTCTGCTCTCAGCAATATATCAGCTGCGTATCTTATGTTGTTCAGATTATGACCGCCGATGACGAATCGTGTCATAACTTCTAGGGTTCTCAGAATAGACACGCTGTACAAGTCGAAGAGGTCCGGTGAAAATTACATATTCCTGTCTTACGCGCCTTCCTATCTTTATATATCTGCTGAATTCGTTCCCTGTCCTTATGTAGGTGGGTTGCGAAAGAAAATCATGAGTTCTTTCGAAGCGGAGAAAAGTATGATTTCTTCTGTACTGTAAATATTCTTTCACTGGCATATATCTACAGGGTTTACGATGAGAAAAACGTGGTTGTGAGCACAGTCATATAGTGAGTAATGCGTTTAAGCAGTGGCAACGTCGAATTTATGTAAAACTCGTAATTCTGTGTGACCCTATATAACTGCTAATCTACTAATATAGAACACATCGAATATTCATATCCACTTGTGATAACAAGTCAAAAGAATTGTTTTCAAATTGATAAATTGATAATATATTCTATTAGTCTTAAGTAAATATAGAGCAGCTTCGTCATATATATTCTAACTGCACATAACTATCTTGGTGTTTAAAACTCACTGTGCCAAGTCGAGGGTTGATATTGCAATTATAATAAAGGATCTTTCTGTAAAAATGGATGCTTTCAGTACAGATATAGAATGTATCTAATTCTTCCTATCACGATATTTCTCTTCAAGAAACAATCAGACCGAAAATCGTGTATTGCTGCCACAATTGGTCAGAAGAATTCAATCACTTTTTTCAGGCTCGAGAGAGTTTAAAAGCGTTTGCTTTTATTAATTTCCACTCTGCATACGCTTTCTTCACAATCGAGACTTTGCTAGCCTATCGTTATTCTATCGCTACATTCATGGAACTATATTTCTTGCTTTCGCCAATCTATACTTTCAGAGTTATGACCCTCAATTCATTATTCACTGATTCGATTCAATCTTCACATTTACTCCTAAGAAATAAATTTTACTCAGTGAGCTTCTTCCTAGGGAATATTGTAATGTGGAACGGATGCATAAAGTAACGCTTCACCGATGAACAGTTATCTCTCCTACACATTTTCCTACACCCTTAGAATATTTGCATGCAGGAACTTTATACTTTGAGTGTTGCCTGAACATTATATTAGGTAATGAATGGTTAAGAGAAACTGAAAGAAAATTGATTATATTTACGAAGAAATTCAAAATCTGGTGTGATCAGTCGGTGAACAAATCCAGTAGGCTCAAACCAACGATATTGTTATGATGCTAAGATAAGAACAAACCGCTTCTGTACAGCTTATTCAAAGCTGTTTCAATAATATGGTGTGGATAAGCGGTATAGTCTACATGCACTTTCCAGTGGTCTTACCAAACTGACATGATAAAGCTCTTTTCTTAACAAAATGGCCATGGTGACATTCGAATCAGTATAGGTGAATTTACCCAACCTCCTGACAAAGGCCAGATGTGTCACAAGACTGTGAAGAATGCCACACACATACTTATGAAGAGGAAAAAAATTGATTTTTGGTCAGTACTCCCGCGACCACTATAACGCTGATATCGGTATTAAACCGATCCAATCTGTTTAGTGCGATGAGAAATGCGCTGTCACAATGCTGGAATCCCCGGAACTGACCAACTTCTTCTATCTAAAACATAGTACCATAGTAGCACTTACAAAACTGGGACGTTAACCACGCCTCGGTAAGCACTCATTTAGCTTATATTTAATGCCTGTTCTAGGGAACGCCGAGGCTGTCTGTCTGTCTGTCTCTCCCCCTTTATATATATATATATATATATATATATATATATGTATATATATATATATGTATATATATATATATATATATATATATATATATATATTCTGCAAAAAGTAAGGGCTCCTAGTGCTGAAAAATAATTGCACAGTTAGTTATGTCTTAAAAGAGACATGATTGCCCAAGTGTGTATCCCATATCGCACTTAACTGACTGACACACACACAAACAGACACACATATACACACATATATATGTGTGTGTGCGTGTGTGTGTGTTTGTGTGTGTGTGTGTTTTTATATCCTTTTTAGGCTAACCCTATCGGCTGAAATTAAGTAGAAAGACTATACTAAACCCATAGCTAGGTCAACTGCTAATAAAGTTGGTTCACTATGTCGTGCTATCAAATTCTTTTCACCAGAATGTATCTTAGATATTTTACACTTTGCTATTTGTCTCTTTTTTGAATATTGCCGTCACATACGCTCTGGTGTTCATGCTATATATTTAGAAATCCTTGATAAAAATATAAAAAGAATCAGCAATAGTTTTGGGTCTCATCTGGCGTCTTGATTTCGGTCACCTTCCCATTGATTTAAAGTTGCTTTTCGGTGACTTTTCTGTAAGTATTTTCATGGTAAATGTTCACATGAGGTCTTTGTTATGGTACCTAAACTTTATTAATTTAAGAGTAGTGCTAAACTGGCAATGGGATCTCACCAATTTATAGTTGAGTTGGTTAGATGTAACCGTAATTTCTGTACGAACAGTCTCTTTTCTCGCATATTTTGCATTTTTTGGTTGTGGAACAATCTTCCGGTTTCTTGTTTTCCGAACCAACTTCAAACATCAAAAATTTTTCTCCGGCATTTAAATTGTGACAAGGAAATTTTAGTTTCAAGATTTTACCACGTCATTTAGACAATGTTGAGTCATTATTGTGAAAATTATGTAAATCATATATATATATATATATATATATATATATATATATATGTATATATATTACTGTATATTTGTGAATCAAACTTTCTTCTCAACATGTTTCAGTAAAAACAACCGACAACGAAGGTTTTATTCATTTGTCTTTTTTTTCTTTTTGTATTCTTGCATGTTTCTTTTTTCTGAAGATTAGGAATGTAAAAATGTTCCATTAAGATTAATTTCCAAAGTGCTTTCATTCACTTTGTTGGCCATTCTAAAGGATATAAAACAGTTCTCTCCTACCGTCAACCTTATATTGTTTAACAGTAGAAATAGAGTTTTGAGAGTCACTCACACGATTTTCAGTGGCACATGTCACCTGTTAGATTTTAAAGACGTTTATTAAAAAATCAGAAAATAAATTACGCTACATTGAAAACATGAGAATAAAAACAACATGAGGAAAAAAAAACAACATCAATAACACGATATCCTTAAAAATGGCCAGTGAAGTGTCTGAAAGTTAATAATTATGCAACATTTTTTACATTTGTTTTCTTTAATAAAAAAAGAATCATAGAAGTATACTAAAAACATTATATATATATATATATATATATATATATATATATATATATATATATATATATGGGGGTGTAAGAAATTAACATAATCTAGTTTTAAATTTAAAAAGTGAAGAATTCCAACTCATGTATATGTGTAGCCTTTGCCGTATTTTCTAAAATATCTCGCGGAGCTGCAAGGGACATTATACACATAAAACCGGTAAAAATTCTTTATTTTTCACGCTGTTGTAAAGAGTCAAGTTGTCTGCATGATGTGAGACATCACTAATTCTCATTTAAAAAAAGAATTTGGAATAAAGTTGTTAAAAATAGGAAACTCTTTCCTCTGTCGTGTCATATTGAATTACTCGAACCTTCCAATCCTACCATAATAGAGTGAAAGGCAGCAACTGCAAAATGCATTTGAAAAACTGACTTTAAACTCGGAGACAAAATAAATCCGATAATCTTCAATAAGATTATGAAAACGCCCCTCTCCTTAACTTGCGTTCATTATAATCAGGTTTGTGTAGGAACGATTCGCGCTCCGTGACGCTGCTTTTCTCCTCCGAATATTAAATAACAAGAAATTAATCCGTAAATTAAATTTGGTTATCTAATAACCGATATCCTTGCCTAAGGCCTTAGCGTGGAAAACATAGTATTACGGAACATATGCTATACGCTGGCTGGGCTAGGAACTGATAGATGATCTAATATAATCTTTAGTTAGATTAGCCTAGTTTGTTGAACCAAGATTTGTTGTGTCTCCTACAGATTTTAGGTTGGATATTTAATAATTATTAGAGATGGTGAAGTTTAGCGCCCGTATGTGTCTGTTTACAACGGACCATTGAACATACAAAACATCGATCTTCTTTTGTGGAAATGATTTCTACTGAGATTCAGAGGCTGAGCGAGATCTTAACACACGCTGTCATCAGTGGTTATTAGTAATTTTCTTAATATTGAATAGACAGCAGAAGAACGACCTGAAACTTGTAGCACGCAGGAAAATTGATTTCAGTGGTTAGAAACTTATTAGAAACGTGCTGTGTTTTTTATTTGTTTAAAATAGCATATCCTTTCAGGATGTAGGCGATCATAGCTTTCTTTAAATTTCTATCATTTATTATGTTTGAATTGCTATGCAAACTTAGGAAAGACGGCGGAGTGTTTTCTTATTGAATTCCCCACAGTTTTATGCTCACAGCTCTCCATTCCTTAGACATGTCTTTCCAAGTTAGAAATCACAAAGTAGTCTTCTCGTTAATACATAACTGGGAGGGTGGTTTATTGTGTTTATTGGTTTATAAGTGTAATTGTCTAAAAAATATTTATGATTATAAGGAATTAAGAATTGTTTCATACATTACAATCTACTTGTCTTTTTTAAAATATTTCTATTGATTCAATATCTGTCAATATTTCTATTTACACTATTTAAACCCTTTGAACTGTTTTCCTCATTATTATTGCCATATTCACAAAATTTCAGACGTTGTATGCTCCAACCACTTTAGACGATATACCGTGGAATCTCGAACCAAATCCTTTTAGTTTACTGGGGTAAATTGTTCTAATTTCACTTGTTATGTATTTTTTGATAATTTAATTTAATTAATTTCTCTTCATCTCTCTCCCTCTCTCTCTCTCTCTCTCTCTCTCTCTGTTGTGAGTAGGTATTTAAAATAACAATAATAAAAAGTTTAATAATTTAAAAAGACATTAAGTTTATAAGTCTAGCAACTTCACTCACTGATGTTCTCTCCCCACTGAAGAAAACTTTGATTTAGTAATCAAAAAAGTGACTTGATCCAAAGATTTTTCAGTTCAATAACTCGCCACATGAACGATGGACATAGAGTAAATAGTTCTAATGATTTCTATAAAATAAAAATAAAAGTCATGTAAATTTTCAAAAGATCGCTAATGATTTAATTATATGGATGCAGTAAAATTAAGGAACGTATTTCAATATTGGGTATCATTCATAGACCAAATAGAGGCTAATAACCCATTGGCTGATTATTATTTCATGAGTATCCTCATTGTAAATTTATTTCAAAGCTGTTTTGTAACGGTTATACGAAGCATATCCGGAATATTCCGATAATTTTGAACACCTGTGACACGTTCTTTTTATAAGCTGGTAATCACTTAGTGAGTATATACCTGTGTGAACGGAATTCTTTCTTTGCATATACTCAGTCTTCATTGTATTTAGCCTGTGCATAGGCAAACGTTCGATTCGCAGTGACCGAACATTTCTTGAAACTTTTACGCAAATATAAAAAAAAAACAAAAATCATATCATTCCTATCTTTCGGCCAACATTAGCCGAGATTTAAATCTCTGCAAATTCTGACTTTTCTGGAAATTGTAATTGGCGTTCAAATATCCTGGACGATATTAAAGAAAACTTCAAGAGAACATTTTTGAAAAGTGGGAAAGAACTAAGCGTTCACAAGAGTGAAATCAGGCACCATTCCCCTAAGTAGGTTATAGTTTTCGTTAATATCTGCGAATCCCTTTAGAAAAGGTCATGTATGAGTACAATTTTATGATCCTAATTCAAACGAAAAAATACATTTTCTATTTTCTTGATATTATTATTTATTATTTCTAGTATCTTTTCATCGTAATTTTAGTTGATTTTTATAGCAATTACTTGGACTGTCGATCAGAGGACATTACTCAATAGCTAGAAACGGAAATAAACAATGAGTTCTCAGTGCGACTAGAAATCATATCCATTTTGACCCGAGTAGCCTATCTTGTCATAATAGCTGTTCGATCTGAGATCAAAACTGTCTGCTGATGAGAGTATTTCGGGGACAGGGAAGTTATAATTTAAAGCAAATAAGATCAAGCCAAAGAGAAAAATATTAAACCTGCAATTGATATTTTTATTGAAAAGAATGGGTTTGATTCTCAATGAAATTATTATTATTATTATTAATAATAATAATGATAATTGTAGTAGTAGTAATAGTAGTAGTATTGTTGGTAGAGTGTAGAACGTCAGCAAGGTACAATTATATATAACCCAATATACCTGTTATGATATGCTGTTTCATAAGAGTATAATATTTACAAAAACATTCAGGACGGGTATATCAATCAGTTCAGACGCTATTCTATTGAGTATATTCCCTTGAATATTTTGGCACAACTTTCGACGGGTGGATTCGATTTAAACAGAAAACAAATCCCCTGAGAGAGATTAAACGTAAGAGACCAATCAAAATATTCTGTCTTGTTATTGATATTTCCTAAGCCTGGAAACCTTGTGCCTCATAAAAGCAATAGGTATTCAGCGAAAAGTTGGCCCTAGGATATTGTATTTAATTTCCACTTTCACACTAAATTTGTAAATCTATATCTCCTTCTGCGTATGTGAACACCCTTTATCATTTTTATGAACATTCATTTGACACAAAACCTATTTTTACTAACCCACTTTAAATCGCCAACTTCAATTTTTTATTTCGCGTGTTTTCTTTGACCAAACATATCGTTATTTGTTATTGATAGTAATTTATTACTGTTTTGTTTTGATCCAACATAATAAATAATCGTTATTTTTATTTGTCCATTCATGAGTTAAGCCTATTTATTTTGACATAGTAAATAAGTTTTACCGAAATATGTTAAAGGAGACATGCTAACATTAACAGGTTCTCCAAAAATATAAAATGTTGACTTTCGCCACATATTTTACGATTCTTTTGATGAAACGAAATTCTTCTTCTATGTGCCGTGTTTCTTCAGGACGTAGATGGGCATGGCCCTCCACATCTTCCTATCGCTTTCTCCTGTTACACCACCCAAACCTCACTCTGCCATCCATTTACTCAAGCCCATCATATATGTTACAAGTTACTTTCCTCTATCTATCTTTCCCTCTATTTGACCTGTAAATATCAGATTCTCCAAGCTCTCTTTCCTCATTACATGTTCCAGGATCTTCAGCTGATTTTTCCTGATGTTAAGTATTAGTTTCCTTTTCGTTTCGATGCTATCCAAAACTTTGTCGTTGCTCGCATGTTTACTCCATGACATCCTCAGCATCCTTATGTAGAACCATATCTCGTTTGCATCAAGTCTCTCCTTCATCTCTGTTGTTCATTCCATACTGAAGAACAGACATCACACAGCAATCCAGTACTCTCTTTTTAGTTTCCAGCGAAATTTTCCTGTCTCTAAATATTCTACTCAGCTTCTGGAATGCATCCGTGGCCATGCCAATGCAAGTTTTGATCTCAGCGTCGCATTTGCCGTCCTCTGTTAAACACTCCCTAGGCATTAATTTTTGTGCCTGATTAATTTTAATATCCCCAGTCTGTTTGAAGTATTCTGGGCTCCTGTTTTTACTGATGACCATGCATTCAGTTTTCTTGTCAACTTAATGTTCATAAAATCTATTTAACACATGGCAAAATGATGCAAAGTCTTCAGCAAAATTAGCCTTCTTTTCTGGTGCATAGTGTCACAAAATGCATTCAGCAAAAAGAAATAATCATTTGGCCCTATTTTTGTTTTTGCGCCTTCATTTTGAGTGAACCATCTGTCTCTTCACAAAATATTGGATAAAAGAATGTAATAAATACTAACATGATCGACACAGATTCGTTTATTGATTTTCTGCTTATGTTAGAAAACAATCGGAAATTGATTTTCCACCCAGCTAGTCCGACCAATTCGAACATCAAAAACGGCTTGGATCGATATCTCGCTATAGAAAGCATCATCAGTATTACTAGGCTTCTGAGACGCTGTGTACGTCGCGTGCATCATAATATGCGTGTACTTAATGCACGGTCCCGGTAGGGTCACGTACATGTCATAATTTTCACACTGGTCGCGCAGATTTCAGTTTCAATTTAATTAAGATCTAACAAGCTCCACTGTCACTTTAAATGGTAAGTCTCCATTATTATCAAATCATGACGTGTATTTTATAATAAAATTCTACTGCGCATATTATTTTAAATTATATTCAATTATCCACAGATATTTAATGAGTAGTTTTCATTAAATCGTTACAAATCTCTCTTTCTTTCATCTATGAGAATTAAAGTTAGATGATTGAATACAGATGTCAATATTCTGTAATCTCAAGCTAGCCATGAACCCAGATCAGTTCTAATCAAGATGGAATTATTTGAAATATTGATGGATTGTTTTCTGTTCACGCTACGGTGTTTTGAATGCTAGGAATATAATTTTACTGTTTCGAGAAATTTAATGCTTTATTCTTATCAGTTTTCATGAGGATATTCTAAATTTAAGCAGGTTTTCATCACGTTTGATTAAGATGAGATTACTAGATACCTACATAAACTTAGTTGTGAATTGGCAAGAAACTTGTTGCAAAAATAAAAGTAGCTAACTTCGGATAACGTAAAAGCTTCAATAACTGATTGACACTATGTGAGATTCGATTAGCGATATGTTCACGACATTTTCTTCACAATCACTGCTGCTTTTTTAGCAACTGATCTTGTTAAACGCTCTTAATGGTTAAAATCTTGGACCGAATCTTGGAATGCATGTGCCACTCAAAAACCTGTATTCAATTTAAAAAATAATGAACGTTGAAAAGCTTGACGAATCATTCCGTAGGTCTTGGCTGCAGATTTGCCGAGTTTAATGTATTAACTGATGTAGGCAAGTCTAGCATTTTGAATATTGTAAATTCACAAATACTTTTTAAAAAATATTGTAAATATACATTCAGTGTTTGGCAGTGATATCCATTGATCGGCTGTTAATTTACATCGAAGCTGAATTACTGGTGATATTAAACGGACGCATACTTTCCGGACAAACCACATTTTATTAAAAATTTAATTTAATAATGAAAATTAACTAATTGGATAATTTAAGCTTGATAACATGAAACATTATAAGAGAATTTTCGTGATTTTTATTTTAAAATGACATTCAATAAATTATTCTGGCACTGGCATTGAGTGATTAAATATATTCTCCAATTTTTTAAAAATTTGTGATTTATGCAAAAATGTAAACTGTTTAATAAACTCTCATGAATATTTTATATAAAGTACATTAAATACCAAAATTTTCTCTAGTGTTGAAAATCTGGAGTTTATTTTACGATTCGAAATAAATGAACAGGTTTCATTCGTTAGCCAATTGATTTTTCATGAAAATTGGTTAAACTTCTATTGAACGCGCTAGAGTAGTTAGTGCTGCCACAATATCTGACCTACGCTTTGAATAAGACCTACAAAATTCTGTCACTGGTATAGTATGTGGCCAGCCTTTAAGAGCGTATTTTAAGGAAGAATTGTAACTGTCTAAGGGTTAGGGTTAGGGCAAAGTTTAAGTTCGGGTTAGTCAAAATTTTTAGTTTAAATACTTAACCGAATACTTAAATGTATATTATATTTTTACTGAGCTAGGACTCCATCAAACCGGTTAGGCTACATACTATATCAGAATCAAGGAGGTGGGCTACATACTATATTGACACGCAGTTTTCTTTGTCATACAGTGTTGGGTATAGAACTGTTTTTCATTAATTTTGTTTTGTAATTTATCATGTCGGCGAGAGTAATTTGGAGAAGTGCCCCCGAAATATTGAGTTGTATTGTTGAATTTAAGATACGCGATCATTTCAAGGACTCTAGATTTAAAAGACTTTTCAATCTATAACTTAACATTCGACGTTTAATAGTGGGTTCAGGTGATTTAAATGTTTCTAGTAAAATTATTCTTAGAAAGAAACCTTTCGCATTTTAAAGTTCAACAAATAAGGAATCACCTGCAAAGTTCACAGCATTCCAAACTTCGAAGAAAATGTTCCAGGAATATAAGTGGCCATTTTCTGCTTTTATGCATATTAACAGGTTTAAGAGGTGATATATTACCGGCTGATTAGTCTCAATCATTTACAGTGGCTTTTTTTTAATGTAGCGACATTCACCTCGCAGTAGCAATGTTTTGTTTTTTTAATAACATTCCATGTAGTATGAAATCCGAGAGGCACCAGGAGGTTAAGACTTATAGGCAAAATAGCAATGTGGTTTGGTAAATGGATAAAAAATAATTTGGTAGTGAGTAAATATTAAGTGTATAATGCAAAAGATTCTTTATTTGTCGATATCAAAATTGAAATCTTCAAAGTTAACATCGAAGTGGAAACCCTGTTCTTGCAAAAAATGTCTGTGTAAAACTCTCTATTTAAATTTTTAGTATGGCTGTAAAGATATGTTCTTGTTGAACTGAAAATTGGAACTTACTTGAGTATTTTTATTAGAAATAACGATTGCTTACAGTGACGACTGGGGGAAAAACTGGAAAGCTTGTCAATCACCCCACCACCCGATATTTTACGCTTTTAGAAGTAAAATCATTTAACACTATTAAGACTTGAAAGTGAGGATCAAGCAGTTGCTGTGTAGTTATATCCGCAAAACTATTGTCTGTCTAAATTAACAACCTTCAAGATAAAGCATAAAACAATAAAATGAAGAGACTATTTATCCAATCTTTAAGTATGGATTATAAGAGTTCTCTGTGAGCCTGACATTCACGCCAGACTGCAAATATGCTCAAATCATAAAAACTTTTTCAGTGTGAAAATTTTTAGCGTCTAGAGAATGATGAGAAAGTAGAATTTGGCAATTTAAATATTGAAACATTCATTCCAGTAACTTACACTTATAGAACTGTTAAAATTACGTCAGAGAGGAAATCACTTTAAGATACCGATTGTCTTATCGCGTGAAGTCGTTTTCTGATTTCTCATAACGACCTGATCAGGATTCAGTTGTTTCCTTTCCTCTATTAGCACAGAAAGCAAATGCTTTTTTTATATATCTTATAGACTTACAATTAATTCGCCCTGTTTTGAATGCCAGATATGAAATATTCTGATGCTATTACACTGCTATTTGCCTTACAGAATTACAGTAGATTCTATATTTGTTAGTAAGTGTATATCAAGTGAAGGTCACATCTGAAATTAAACAAAAGCAGTTAGACCACAAACATTCGCTAAGTCAATACTGATGTCATCTCCACGATTAAAAAGCGAGGGTTATATACTATTAATAAAAAAAATAGTACATTCAGAATAGGTAATGACGTAAAGCAATATAGGGGAGTTCATTCAGTATTTGGCATGTTAAAATGATTACGAAAATTAAATAAAAAATCCGGAAAAATTAACCAGAAACTTTATCCCTTACCGATCAAACACAAAATTTAATCAGTTCATGCCAGTCATGAAGTCAATAATCACCAAAATTTTCATCAGAATCATTCTATTAGTTCTTGAGATAACTTGAACCATGGACAGACAGAGGCGTCCGAAAACAATACCTTTACCTTAAGGCGGAGGTAATAATAGCGTCTAACTTAATATTTAATATTTGTTTATTAGAAAGGAAACCTTAATATTTATTAAATATTTAACAGCTTACTAACTTTAAAATTTAATGTATATTCCTTTTCCTGCAAATCATGAAACCTATTTAGCATTTATTCAGCTAGAGAAAAAATGTCAAGAAATTTAATGTTATTGAATGTGGGCGGATAATTGTCTATCATCCTCAAAAATAAAACCGTATAAACAAGTCCAAATTTTTCCTTTCTTTTTTTCCTCCGCCTAAATTACGTATCATCATGAACATTGCCGGCGAGAAGAAACAGACAAGGGAACTTAGCATTTGAGGGAAACTCTCTCGCATAAATATACTTTACTCAACGCAAGACATTTATTATAATTTCTGTTCGAATTTTTGAAATGATGAGTTAAAATTATTCCCACTATTTTCACTATATTCGATCTATTGTCCGCATCCAATATAAATAGTGTAAATAAATTTTATAATATTTAAAAAAGTTCAATCAAACTTGAGAATTAGGTTCTGTTTAAGTGAAGAAAGGTATTGATATCTCATATTTCATATTAATTCCTACAGACTTTCAATTCCCTGTTGTGAACCTAGAGTACCTCATCCTGAGAAAAGTGCACATCTTAATGGATTTAATTACTGTCCTTGGATTAGAAAATGGACAAGGTTCAAAAAGATGTGCGCCTTAATAAGCAATAGTTTACAGCCATTAACAAAGAATCCTTAACTCATGTAGAAAACTCTCATTACTACTATCCTTGAATCAGACTAAACATGTTTCGAAATCTACCATTTCTACATACTTCGAATGTTGCTGTAACACATAGTCCGGTGCTCCTATAATGAATTCATATATTCTTGATAAAATAAAATTACGAATCTGCAATATTTTCATGACCTGCCAAGCTTAGAAATGAAGACAAGGTTACACAAGCTTTGTACTCAATTACTCGGTGTATGTGGTGGATGGAGAATTTTTGGTTAGAAGCCCAAGCGTCCTCGTTCGGGTTGAAAAACCGACCATGTCTCACACCTCACTCTAGTAGTGGGGCAGGGTAAATAAATTATTGATCCTGAACGGGAACCCTGGTTTTACTGACTTATTCACCGTTCTATTAATATTTTCATGGTAATTGTTTTAATGCGTTTTCGTCAATAGTACCTAGAATTTATAAATTTAAACGCATTACTAGATTGGCGGCAAGGTTCAATCATTTCACCGTTGAACTAGCTAAATGTTATTGCGAATGCTAACAGGGTTTTTTTTCTCGCACTTCTCGCTGGTGGAACACTCTTCTGGTTTTTTGATTCTCGGTTAACTTTGATCGTAATAAATAGAAATGTAAGGTCACTTGTTATCTATTATTTTCTTGAATCCTATTCTTTTACCGTCCTTTCTCTAGTGTTTATCTCATATTCTCTAGCACTCAGTATCCGCTTTGCATCTTAGTGGCTTTATTGCTTTGCTTGGGATGAAAAAATTATGTCGAATGATTTGTTTATATATAAGTTGATGCAAAATTCATGTCAGCTTTATACATTTCGATGATTTCTATGTGAAACATCTGATGTATAATTGCTTATAAATATGTGTATTTATTCATATATTTATTATCTGAATATACAATTGCCTGTAAAGAAACATGGCTCAGTGAATAAAAGGGTTGTTTGGATCCAGTGACTCGACCCAATGTGTTGTGAGTTCAATACCTGATTACAGCAGAGAAACGCGAAAACTCTACCCAAGAGAACGAAATAAATTTTTCACTTCAACACCCGATGAAGGTCCAGCGCATAATGATCGAAATGTCTTGAATATGGCAACACAGATGAAGAGAACATTTCGCACAATTTCATTAATGTAAATAAGTATCTATAAATCAATTTCCCCTGAGAAATATATACTCTCGATAATTGTTTTGCATACTTCAGTAAAGGTGAGAATTCTGCTTCAAAAAATCAAATTCATCTCATTGATTCTATTAAAATAAATGGATTGGCTCATTGACTATCTATGTTAGTTAAATGGCATTCATGTAATCATTTCAGAATTGCATTTGCAACGTGCAATTAGGCAGATTTTTACAATAATATAAACATCATTAGACACCCTTCAGCCTCGTTGATATGTGTGCAGAAACGCACGGTAGTATCAACGGGCGTAAAGACGTGTGAGATTATATAAAATTATACTTGCCTACGTATATAATCACACAAAGAAAACAAATCAAAAACAGATATATAGCTTTCAAAAATAAGCATTCGAATGACTGCATTCATGTCATCAATAAATTTATATATTAATCAGGAAACTGTTTTCATTACATCAAATCTGAAATCTGAAAGTAGGATAAGCAACCGCTACTCTATCATACTGATTAACCTGGAATTTTGTAGTTCATATTGCAATCCGCACGAGCATTAAGAAACTTATATAACATGTCAACATTATTTCCAACAACTTTAAGAAATACTAGCAAATAACACATGTAAACATTTTAATAGTACATTTATGAATAATTATAAGTATTAGAAACTTAAAGCTTTATATCAATAAAGCCAAAACTAGAATAAATTCCGTTAATGTTAAAATGGCTGATTCGACCACTAGAGACATAAACTTAATGCCATTCACATACCTGTGTGTCCACGCAATACTAAAATGTGAATTAATATTGGAAATATGTTATTTTGGCATAACACAGGATATTAATATTACCAGAATGTTTGAAAGTGCTCGATCTCTAATATTTATGCAATCCATGTCCTCACTGAATACAACATACGTCATTTTGTAAGTAATCAAGAAAAAATTAACTATTGAACATTATAATTTGCTTTAATTTAATAAATAAAAAAGTGCATTCTAAATACATATACGAACACACACACACACACACACACACACACACACGAATATATATTTATATGGATATGTAGTGAGGTTAACAATATATAAGGACCAAGAGCCACTAAAATGAGAAGGGTTATATAGCAAGTTTATGGGTAACTGGGGATAAGATAAAATATAATTTTAGATTTGTACAAAATAAGACTAGCGCTCGTGAAAGCATCTTCTTGCGAGTTGGTTCAACAAAACAAAGATTCGTGGGAAGATGAAATCCATATTATTTAAATTCTTTCGCCTCAAGTCAGGCTATAAAGACACTGTACTCTCCGCAACACACTTTTCGGAAACACGAATAACTATTAAATGATTCACAGTATGTCAGGAAACCTACAAATGGTTTTACTATTACACGAATACCTTTTAACGGAATTATCCTTCTCCTAGCCTTGTTACCCATAGCTTAGTGGTCGGTAAACGAATTTTTTCACAAAGTTATCCGAGTAAGCGCATCGACCTCGAGCCGATTTGAATTTGACACGTTGGTTCCACTTTAAGCTTCTATCATCAATACAATATGCCCACACACACACACACACACACACACACACACATATATATATATATATATATATATATATATATATATATATATATACAGTAAACTAGTAGAAAGACGTTTTAGGCAAGAAATTGATCTGTCATAAATTGCTCGATATTGAGAGGAGGATAGAACATTAATACAATTAATGTGAAGAAGTTTTCCACTTAGCTAAACATTGTTATTTTATTTTTACATTTTTTATAATCATATCGCTCCAGCTAAGGTATTTTACTACCACTGTTGGGCATGGGGTTACATAAGAGGAAAGTTATGAAAAAAAGTGTCAGGAAGTGGATAAAAGAAGGATGAGAATACTGATGAGAGGGAAGTGGACGGAGAAAGGAGCATGAGAGAAAGGATGAAAGTTAGATAGGAGATGAATGTTGACTTTACATTTAAATTCTTGGGGATTGGAGCTGTTGGGAAAGCAAATAAACGGAAGGCAATTTCACAGACGGCAAGTTCGAGAAAAGAAGCTGTGGAGTAGAATGCTTTTACATTTTATTGGTTTCACAGTAAAAAGGGTGGGACCTAGTTGCTAATTGTACGGCTCGAGTAAATTCATATAAAGGGGTCACTAGCGAGCTCAGTTCATCGGAGCAGAAGCCGTAAAATTATTTGTAAAATAGACACACAGAAGCCACATTGCTCCGGTGAGGAAGTGACAGTATCTGAGCTGCCAAGTCGGGATCGATCACATTACAGATTCCCCGTTGGATTTTGTCAAGGACCCCTAGGTGGAATAACAGGAGCACCCTACCAGATATGGCATCAGTATTCATTGTAGCAGCGGATGGTAGATTTATATATGTGCAGTATTGTTTCAGACGGAAAAAAACTTCCCTGGCCCTACACAGAGAACCGAGCTTCTAAGCAGCGGATTTATCTACAGATGCCGACTTCGTAGTTTCGTGAAGTTTAAAGTATTTACGCTTCAGGATCATTTCCTGTTTCCTTTTGTTTTTTGTTTACATGAAGTTTGGAATAATTTGATATCTTTGAATGCGCGCTATTCTTTGCTTGACGAATGTTGTATCTTATATGGTTTAGGATTTGTTTGAAGTCTACACGAAATAACACTGCTCAGCTAAATGAAGAAATTTTTCACATTAATTCTTTATCTCTCTTTCTCTCTGTTCACTCTCTCTCTCTCTCTCTATATATATATATATATATATATTGAAAAGTGAAAATATCCAGAAAAATTGGATCAAATTGATAACAGTTTAACATGATATCGTAAATGATAAAATGTGATTCTTCACGGCTCCATTCCCAACCATACACACAATATACACGATCGATGTGTTAGAGATTCTCTTTTGTATTAATACATCAGCTTTACTTTTTAAGAATGTAAACTTAATTATTCTGAAGCTCTTACCTTACAACAAATTTGATTGCCACTGAAACAAAATCGATGCAAAGATGAATATCACGTTCATAAATTTTGTACTTTCTTAATTTAGTTCCTCCGAAACTATGTATGTAAAAGAAAAACAAAAACGAAATTTCTAATTCCGGTATTTTATCTTAATTGCATTTTTTCTGATGAGATCTTAAATGTGAGAATAAGTTTTTAAAAAAAAATTATGAACTAAACGGATTATAATCCGAAAAGAACAGCTGACCTATCTAGGTCAGATAATGAGAAAAATCAGCTTGGTGAACTGAACACTCACAGAATATATTTAAGCCAGTTGAAGCAAAGAATGTATCTATTAACCTAATTAACATTCATGTTGAATGGATTTTTGAAAAAGAATAAAGAGGTACTTAAATTGCTAAAATAATACTCAAAACTACAAAAGACGGAAAGTTGTGGAGTTTAACTTCGTCTTTATTTGAAAAAGACATGGTACCCAAAACAATAAAATACTAAGCATGCTAATGCACTGATGTAATTTGTCCTCTTTTAATTTTGTTCTCTGTAACAGTTAATACATCTGTACTGGCATAACTATTAACAGCATATGTTTTTATAATAACTAACAATGTAGATATTTTTAATAATGTGAAAGCCTATTTTATGTAATTTTCAACTGAGAATTAATGTTTGTATGAGAGTGCTGGGTAAATTTTAAACCTTGGCCCAAATGTATACGCTCGTATTCCCCACGTCAATTTCAACCTTGTGTAACATCTTGTCTCAGTGGCGAGACATTTGGTAAATATCCTGTTTTGACAGTCCACTGTCGTGCTCGCAAATGTTAAGCTCTCTGTCTTCGAGCAGAGTACGACTCAGTCGGTGTTCTCGCTGTAGACCGAGATTAAGCTGGAAAAATAGACAATGCAAGCGCTCGTGTTCACTACGTTAAACTCAACCTTCTGTCACATCCCGTCAGTGGGGAGACTTTGGGTAAAGATCTAGAATTTCGACAGAGTTCTTTGAGTGTTCCGATGGAATATTCGTTGGAGTCAGTCGAGCTAAAATATTAAAACAGATAGTAGCGAGTTATAACACATTTTATCATATATTTATCTAAATTAGACAAAAATATTTTGACATCCAAAGGTGTAAATTTATTCAATAAAATCGCCGTTGGGTTTAACTACGGCCTCTAGCGCTCCAGACGCCTTCAGAGTCTCCTGCAACTCTTCTGGACGGCCTACTTGCTTTAGTTGTTGAGTGATGCCGAGATCTTGGACGAATGTCAGCCAGTTAAGTGCCATACGTGATACCCGCTTGGACTATCATGTCTCGAAAGTGACATGACTGACTTGACAGAAGATTATCCCACAGTAGGTTGCCATTGCTTTTTGCGGTTGACTGGTTGGCAGCCAAAGCTATAGAACACAATTCGTGTTTTTTTAACCCATAACGAAGGTAAGAAACGGATTAATACTTTTCACAAGGGTATTTGCGCGTAAATGAATACAAGGAATTCAACTGGAATTCGAAATAGGCTCTCCGGTTTCTCCTTCCGAGCCAATATCATATGCACCACAATGCATTTGAAAACAAAATTATATAATAAAGTAAGCTTAATTCATACCTATAAGCAACCTGAGTAATTGGATGTCAAGTGATATATATTAGATTAACGGAAATTACGTATCAATACACGTTTGATTTCATAATGTAAAGATGTTATATAGCGCATCGAGTGGGTTTCAAACACAATACATATTGCTAAGGATAAACCACACTTGTGTCGTGGAACAATAAAACAAAGCTAAGGCTACTACAGATAGATTAGGCTCACACATAATGTAGAGATCTACTCAAACTTACGTGAAATTCTTTATTTGACGCAGTATAATGTTGTTAAAATATTGCTGCATCAAATATATGAATCGCTTAAATTTTAAGATACAATAACTGCAAATTAAAATAAATTGAATCAAGGTGGAAATGATAGAGGAAATGAACAAACGAGGGAAAAATAGCTGTAAACTTATAATTTAATAAAGTCAAAGTAAATATAAACCTACGATTAAACGGTCAAAATTTTCTCCCGACAAGTAAGCCATAAGTTGGACGTATTGCTGTCGTAAAAATGCCATAAATCGACTCATGGAACTAAGTAAGTGCTGAGCTAGAAGGAATCAATATCATTTATATGGTCTACGTAAATCTCATCGTATAGGCAAAATCCAAATGGACAAAAACGTTTTATTTCTTAACACAGATACGTAAAAGCTGAAAACTCTTATGATTCAATCATTGAGAATGATTTACTTTCTGTGGTTGTTTATTACTCTAAGTCGCTCATTGTTAATTATATAAAATTTATGGCTTACATTTTCTTCTCATTTTGTCTCTTATCGCATGTTCCTTTTACTAGGTTTTCCCAGTTTGTGAGTCCTTCGAATTTTCTTCTCTTTCTTCAGGTATCTTTTCTTTTATTAATTTTCTTTTATTTATCATCATTTATTAATGTTTCTGTTTTTCAGTTTTTGCCATTTTGTTTTCTTGATTATTTTCTTCGTTATTTAATTTTATTTTGTATTATTTCTCATGTTTTTTTCATTTAATTCGTTTTTCTTGTTTTTTTTTCTTCCTCGCAATCGTTCTTCCACTTTCTTTCTATTATAATACTATTTTGCATTTAATTTTCCTTCAATTCTTTCATTTTTCACTTTGTTTGTTATCATTTTACGTTTTGCCTTTCCTTTATATTTGTTATTGTATATTGCATTTTTTATTATTTCCTTCAACTAACAATATTTTCATTTACTCTTTAGTCAAGAAATGATTCGAATGTGAGAATCCTGCTGTTACTGTGGGATACTTTTAGTCTTTTCTACGGTTTTCTACACTTGTCCTCAAAAAACAAAAATTCCTAAAATTTCTAATATGATTTTCTTCGTTATTTAATTTCTAATGAATAGAAATAGCAATTATTTTTTCACGAAGAAGGCAATGAGATACCACTCCATTATTCCTCCAACGTATATATTTATTTTCTCATTACAACTAGGAAAGTATATAGAAAAGCAGATTTTTTTGTCGGAACATTCAGAAAAGGTGATACAAATAAAAAAAGACGTTTACCTGTTTTTTGTAGATTATGCCAAAGCGTTTGACAAAGTAAGGCACAAAGAATTAGAAGAAATTCTCAGCAACCTCGACATATTTGACAACGACATCGACGTAATCAAGAACCTCTACTGGCAGCAAATCACCTGCATACGGACAGGAAACGAATTCAGCTGATATGTAAAGAAAGACCCAGGCATAAGACAAGGATACGTTTTTTCACTGGAACTATTAAACTTGCACAGTGAGAGTATTCTGAGGACTCTAGAAGTTATGCCAGGATTCGTAATTGGCGGTCACAATCTGAACAACAAAAGATACGCGGATGATAGAGTGCTGATAGCCGACACGGAACGAAATTTACAGGATTTCCTAAAAAAGTTAGATGAAGAATATCGAACGAAAAGACTACAAATACACTACAAGAAAATTGAATGTATAGTCATCAGCAAACAGAGAAGCCCAAAATACCAATTTTTGGTTGGGGATAATAAAATCAAGCAAGTACAAAATTTAAGTACATGTAAAGTGTTCTAATGGAAGGTGGAAAGTGTGACACTGAAATCCGAAGGGGAATTGGCATGGCCAATAACGCATTCAAGATGAGCATGGTATTAAGAAACAAGAAAATTTCGCTAGAAACAAAAACAAATATACTTGATTGCTATGTGATGTCTGTTCTTCAATATGGCAGTGAATACCGGACAATATTATTAAAAATAAACGAAAAACTTAAAGCAACTAAAATGTGGTTCTACAGAAGGTTGCTGCGGATATCATGGATCGAGCACGTGAACAATGATGAGGTTTGGAAACTAATGGATCAAAATAGAAATTAAAACAGAGCATCAAAAAAAGACAACTGAAGTTACTGGAACGTATGCTGAGCAAGAAAGGCTTAGAGGATTTGATACTCACAGGTCTCATAGAGGAAAAAAAGACAGGGGAAAGCAGCAGGTAATATATTTGAAGGGCCTGAGCATGCGGATGGCGGAGCGGGTTTTGTGTGGCGTAACAGGAGAAATCGTGCTAAAAGCTACCATGGATAGGGAGATGAGGAAGACCATGATCGCCTACGTCTTGAAGAGACATGGCACATACAACAAAACAACAATCTTTCTTTCAAGATCCTAACTTTGATCTTTCGCAAATATTAGGCGAATTTCATATCTGACGCCGGTGCATACTGACGCTGTTTTGGACAACCTCGAGTGACAGTTTCGATAGCCATTCTGCGATGGTCAAACAATCACTTTGAAACACAGACCACAATAAAGCACGCTTCCTTTGCCACTTGCCTGTATCCATTATGGACGATTCAAGAACAATTCTGTTCAATTTCTCAGAATGATTTACTTTAAATTATAGGTTAAAATATTTCTTTCTATTATTTCCCTTGTCTTTCTCTTTTTTCTGTTTCTTTGTTATATATGTATTTTGCTTTATATATATATATATTAGGCATTATAATTATTTACATTGTTTGAAATGTGGTTCTCAAATTTTCTTGCCATGTTCCCAAGTTTTCGGTCGTTGTACGCTCCAACCTTCCTTAGTTGATTGTTCTTTAGAACTGAACCCTTTATATTCTTCACTGACGTAGATTGTTCTAGGTCTATGTGTCATGTCTGTTCCAGATATCTCAGTATCAGTTGTATACATTTTACTGAACTCTTCAACAGCCGAAACGTCATGGATATGGCAACAAAGATATGAACAACGGTCGAAACAATGTAAATATGTAAATAGTATATATATATATATATATATATATATATATATATATATATATATATAAGGACAAAATTTTCCTTACTTTAACTTTGAAGGTTCATACCGATTTTGAAGTTACGTGAAGAGACCGTTATCATGTTGCAGTCGTCAGTGCAGGTTTTCCGATTGACGAGTGAGAACATTTTAAATGTGTCCTCACAAAACTTCGATGTCGGCATGAACCTTCTCAGGTAAAGTGACACATATTTTGTACTTATCAAAACTCTCTCCCCATTCTGATATCGCGCACTTTACAATAAAAAGAAGCATACTTGCCAAAATATATTTTATCAGTTTAACTTCTTTTTTTTAAAATCATATCACCCTAAGCAAGGCAGTAACGCCACTGATGTGCAGGGGTCTACATAAGTGTGAGAAGATTAGAAAAGAGAAAACCGGAAACCGCATCCTAAACAGGAAATAAGGGATGAGCCTCTTCACCTGTTCAATAGATGTGGGTGGAGTGTGAACCGGGTGATAGTTTAGTCTATCTGCTCCAATTGAAAAACAAAAAAACAAAGGGAGATGATTAGAAAAGAGAAAACCGGAAACCGCATCCTAAACAGGAAACAAGGGATGAGTCTCTTCACCTGTTCAATAGATGTGGGTGGAGTGTGAACCGGGTGATAGTTTAATCTATCTACTCCAATTGAAAAAAACAAAAAACAAAGTGAGATTAGAAAAGAGAAAACCGGAAACTGCATCCTAAACAGGAAACAAAGGATGAACCTCTTCACCTGTTCAATAGATGTTGGTGGAGTGTGAACCGGGCGATAGTTTAGTCTATCTACTCCAACTACTAAAAAAACAGCAACGTTTGTGCTAAACATTATCACAACTAAACACTATATATATAGTACTGTGCAAAAGTAATTAGAACAATAAATATTTTATATTTTATGAGGCATATTGATAGAAAAGAAACAATTTATTTAAAGTAATTTTATTTGATTTACTCAACAAATGCTTTAACAAGAAAAATACTTGTTACAAAATAAAATTAATATTTAGTATAATAGCCTGTTGGTTTGTCACAGCCTTCATTCGGTCAGGCATTGTCATCACAAGCTTGTTCAATGTATCTAATGGCATCTCCTGCCAAACAGCTTGTATTTGTTCCCAAAGTGTGTCTTGCAACAAAATAACATTACACTTATCAAATTGTTTATCCAAAATATCCCATAAATGTTCAGTAGGATTTAGATCAAGGCTTTGTGGGGGCCAATTCAAAGTTCGAAGCATTCTTTCCTCTTCCTTTTTAGTTAAATAATTCGTTACAAAAGTTTGGCTTTTCACCCTCTATTTGAATTTTAGTGAGGTTTTTAGGAAAATCACCCCTGTCCTAATACATTTGCACACTACCGGTAGTGTGTAAAAATTTTAGGACATGGATGATTTTAAAATTTATTTTGATGCCTCATAAAATATAAAATAGTTCTTGTCCTAATACTTTTGGACAGTACTGTATATATATATATATATAATATATATATATATATATATATATATATATTATATATATATATATATATATCGAATTGAATAAGGAACGAAGAAAATAACAACGTTCAAAACATGAATTTTCAACAGTCCTCTATACAGAAATAGCGCTATGAATATTTATTACAAATTTTTGTACATGTTCTCAACTATATATATATATATATATATATATATATATATATATATATATATATATGGAAGAATAGGATATATACATTTTACATGAGAACATTGTTATGCAAAAAACAACAAAATTTTAATTATAATATTTTATATTCCAAAAATGAATTTAATTCAAATTTCATCGATACCATCTCATCATCGTTTCCTCTCGGTACATACGTTATTATAGCCAACATTCAAGCATCTATATATTCTTCCCTCTCATACACATATGTGATTCTATTAAACAGACTTTCAATGGGGCGAAACGCGTAACCAATATTTTTTCACACTAGCATGGATGATCGTTTTATTTTTTGCAACACAGTACAAAAGTGGTTACTGGGAGTGAAAGACAATGAAAAGAATTTAGAGAGTAAAAAGGACAATACACGAAAAGATTTAAAGAAAACATTATTTAATTTCTGACAATCCAACACATCAAAATAGATTGACCAACCCCACCTTTAACTATCATTACAACTGAAAAGAATTATTTCAGGTTTGAAATTTACGATATAATAACAAATTTAATTAATGTAAAACAAAATATGAATAAGTTTAAATTTGAAGAAGAGACTTACTATATCGCCTGTAATATTTGCTACAACGATTACCTAGTAGAAGCCTCAAGCAATTTAAATAGAAGGTAATGTGAACACGAAAGGGAGATTTTGCCAAAAAATGATAAATGTATTTGTTGCTCAACGTAATGAGTTTGATTTTTAAAAAATGACACTAAAAATTGAAGAAAAAAGACAAACATATAGAAATTATTTTAATTGCGATCTCATAAACTGTAAATTAATGTTTAGTGTTTTAAAATGTTTCACCTTCCTGGACAGATACTTTTTTGTCTCATTGTGGAACAGTATTTAACAAAACTGATGGAAACATGAACAAAAAGAAAAGGAAACTACGAGAAATATGTTATATATATATATATATATAATCTCCATAAGTTCCGTTCATCTTTCTTTCGCTTTGATGAAAGAAGAAATCAGATATCTGTTTATTAGACGAACAAAAACATGAGACAAACTTCTCTTCTTTTAATGCTATGTTCTATCAGAATTTGGCCAAACATAATTTTACACAGATGTCGTGTATCTGTTATGATATTTTTAAAAATAGGCAGAAATTGTTCATCCTTTTCAGCTACAATGTTTTCAATTCTCTATTGTCCTCCTAGACCGACTGTCAGGTTAAAAATTCTAGTCTAATTTGTTATTTAAACCATAACTCAAGAAATAATAGGCCAGTATCTTACATTACGAAATTTTCTAGTCTGCATTATTTTTACCACAGACACAAGGTTGAAATCTTGACACTACACAATGGCAAATATTCTGATGAGCTAAATGCTTATCTGTACAGCTAAGATATGCTAATTAGTTCCACGGGGTCGAATCACCTTTATATCATCCTGTGTGCCGTATGTTAAACACAAAGTTACACGTACATATATTTTTTCGAAAGATTCTCGCTTTGTGGGACAGACACCTGCATGGTGTTAAGGTTCAATTAATATACCTATATTCCTGAGTCTTATAATTCACACTCCTGCTACTGGTTTCCATTTATATCACACACCTAATTCATCATTGAAATTTTATTGTAACCCGGTAAATACACGAGCCTTGTATAGGGTGAGCTTTTGCTAAAATATTGTCATTTGCATTGGTTGATATCATACAACTACCGAATGATAAAATACATACAACCATGTTCAACAGTTAAATAGTAAATAAGCATAAAAGTATTACTGTAGTTAAAAAATTATGTTAAAAAATGAAAAAAACATTAAAAATGCTTGTTGGAGCTTGAACCTAGCACAGACAAGCAAGAATCTTTGTTTTGAAATTATATACCGTTTTAATAATAAAATCTATGAATGCCATATTTAAACCTAACAACATTTCTATGAGTATATTTACATTAATTGTACTAGTGTCAGATGATTTGGCTAATGGATTGGAAATCATATCAATCAATGCCGTTATAATTACACATTTTGACGTTATATAAAACGTGAAAGTACAGCGACATCATAAGCACCTTTTCCTAAGTGATAAGACTTGGTCTTGTGAGTTGATAAAACAAAATAACACAATGTCAAGTCATTTCTCATTGGCACTTTAGCATTAACAATAAAACAACAATTAACCGTTACAGCGTCTTTTAATGGAAGAAGAACGTAATTGACACTAATAACGAATTGTTTTTCAATTGTTAAAGACATTTCTTAGCTTAAATAAATGACTTGCTTCACTTAAATATATTTAAGACTGGAGAGTCGGAAAGGTAAATAGAAAATGCTCGACGCTAAAAGACAGTAATGTGATAATGCGTAGGGATGGCTGTTGAATGGTGATGAAGATTTATGAGAATGGATTGGACAATGAGTAGGAACTATTCTCTAAAGAAATAAAGGGGGGTTTTAAGAGGCAAATGATTACATCTATCTATCTATCTATCTATCTATCTATCTATCTATCTATCTCTTCCAGTTTGATAATATCTGTTTATGTATGTATGTATATTTCTACTGTATACATACATATATTAGTGTGTTGATTTTATTGCTGTTTCCATTCCTATCTATCTATCTATCTATCTATCTAGCTAGCTAGCTAGCTAGCTCACCGTCTTGATTTTATTAGTTTCATTCATTATTCATCATCAGCTGCATATTACAACCTGACCGTTCAATAAACTTTAATTTAAGTGTACTCATTGTTCATGGAAGTTGAATCTTATCAAATTAGGTTACTATATATAATCAGTATTTTTTTATTCCATTATGCTTTCAGTTTATATCTGTCTATCTGAATATCTTGATTTTATTACACTTTCAGTTTCTTTCTATTTATCTGTCTGTTTATCTTTGTATTTATTTTCTTATTTATTTGTTTCTTCTAATATATGTTAATTATTTTATCTTCTTTGTTCTACTTTTGTTTATTATTGTATCTCTGTCTATATCAGTCTAATTCTGCTTGTGTCTACTCAACTGTATTCCACTGTTTTACTACTTACCTTCCTACTTACATTATATCTATCTATCTATCTATCTATCTATCTATCTATCTATCTATCTATCTATCTATCTATCTATCTATCTCAGTGTATTCTTATCTATCTATATATCTATCTATCTATATTTTTCTTCAGATTATTAAGTGTTGTTGTCTCTAAAAATATCTAAAATATATAAGAATATGTTTTGTAACGTTCTCTTCTCAAAAATTCACTCATAATCTAATTTAATAATCAAATATAGGAAATGCTTACAGTATCTTACATTATTCAGACTATTGTCCTCATCTTTGTTGCCATTTGTACGACGTTACAGCCGTTGAAAGATCAGGCCGTCTTCAGGTTCTAGGGATTTCGAACTGAACCCTTTATTATAATCACTGGGGTATATCATCCTCATTCCTTGCGTAGTAGTAATGTCTTCATTAAAAGTCATGTGTTATCTCCCTCTAACTCTGCAAGTTACCTGTTCACCACTTTTTGTGTCAAGCCACAGTAACTAACCAAGATCAATATCCACTGGGCCATATGTCAGTTCGAAATACATAGCACCTGAAGAAGGTCGGAGCGTACAACGGCCCGAAACTTCGTACAAATGGCCACAAAGATGAGGACAATAGTCCGAATAATGTAAATACTGTAAATACCACCTCATCTCAAAAATATAGACAAATACTATAGGAAATGCTTATCATGGAATAACTTTTAGTCGCGACCTAAAAGTTTTCACCACTTTTTTCAAAGACGCAGCATCAACTTATGCCAGGATTAAAATATCAATCAAAAAATAAATGACTCAAATGTAAACATTCTAGAAAACTATGTGAGGAAGTAATAAGGATATTAAGCTATACGCACTGGTGATACATGAAGGCGAAAATTGAAAGAAAATCATTGTAAGGTTGATAATAGATAATGACATGATAAACATTTTTCATTTATATACTCAATCCAGGAACAGAATTATTTTAGATAGACGCATTGTATTCATTGACGCGCAAATACCCTTGGGAAAGGTATTAATCCGTCTCTTCCTTCCAGTTATGGGTTAAATAGCAGGACAGATTGGGTTCTATAGCCTTGGTCGGCAACCAGTCTACCGCAGAAAGCAATGGCAACCTACTGCGGGATAATCTTCTGCCTAGTCAGTCATGTCTCTTTCGAAACATGATCGCCCAAGCGTGTATCACGTATGGCACTTAACTGACTGACTGAAAAGAAGCAATTGAACATATTTAATTTTATATTTGCATCGACAGCGCAGAGCGCGGATAATAATATAGATAGCTTTTATAGATGACTGAACAACGACAAGGAACTCACTATCATTATTTGAGATTTGTCTGCTAACGTCGAAAAAAATGAGAAGGTAAAATACTTGCCAACTTCAAACTAGGAACACGAAATGAGCGCAAAGAAAGCAGGGTCCTCTGGTGACCAGCACTCTATCACATAATAAAAACCTGTTTTCAACAGCAGCGCAAACGTCTATAGATATGGAGACGTTCAGAATGGGACAAGAATAACCAGACTCACTGCATAATTATCATCAAAACAGTCAACAAAATTGCAGCGGGTGGGGAACCACCTTCTATTCGTCTGCTAAGTTAGAGTTAAATTCAAAATGTGCGTTGTGGTGCAGTGGAAATCGGATGGGAACGAGAAATCGGGAAATCGGGATTCCCAAATGCTCTTGGGAAAGGTATTAATCAATCTCTTCCCTCCAGTTATGGGTTAAATATCAGGACGGATTGAGATCTTTGAGGTCTTTGCTGGCAACCAGTCTACCCCAGAAAGTAATGGCAACTTACTGCGGAATAATCCTCTGCCCAGTCAGTCTTGTCTCTTTCGAGACATGATTACCCAAGCGTGTATCACGTATGGCACTTAACTGACTGAATGACTAACTGAAAGAGGACAAAAGTAACGCCTATACTAAAAAAACAAAAAAGCAAACTCATGAAAGACCAAATTTGGATAGAATGATTGCCATACCTGGTCGGGTGCATCTGATATTCATCATAAGGTTTTCGACAAAATCCCAAAAAAGATCTCATAATATATCTTGACTTGTCAACCCAGCTTAGGTCACCTTCTCACCGACGTGATGTGGCTTCTCTCTGTTTTTTTCTTTTCTACAACTATTTTCATGTCAACTGTTCTGACGAGTCTTTTTCCCTGGTTTCCTAATTACATTTATTTACGCGTGATACTAGATTGGTATCTAGGTCCAACCTTTTTAGCGTCCAAATATTTAAATATAACCGCCTCGTTTACACTAAAAGTTTCTTTTCTCTGATTTCACGTTTGTGGAACTCGTTTCCGTTTGCTTGCTTCTTTGATAGATACAGTCTCGAAAAGTTTAAAGGGAAAGTCAATTCCCATCATCTATTTCCTTTATTCCAATCTATCTTTTATTCTTTCTTCGATATCCCCTGTACTCTGTTTTTCTCTCACTGCAACCCCTGCACATCAGTAGAGTTCCTGTCTTGCTTGCTGGGAAATGGTTATAAAAAAGTTACAATTACAAAGTCACAATATATATAACTTGAGACAGACTACGAATTTAATGTAGAATCCTCATGAGAAAACCACAAAAAAGAGTAAATTACAGATGAAATTCTGTAGATGAAAAGCGACAATAAGCCCTATCGAGGAATAGAAAAGCGTATGGAGCAAAAAATCACAGAAATTAGACATAAATGTAGGCAGGCTAAAGAGGAATGACTCACTAAATTTGCGCTGAAATTATGAGCAATACAGAATAAACGAGAACCACAGAGCAAGCAAACTGCCTGCAAACGTACAGATGGAACATAATTGAGCATGCGCTCAAAAATCGAAAAGACGCGTCTTCTCTCCAGATTTGTTCAATTTGTATACCCGGGCTAACCTAAAAATGCAGGAAACTCTACCTTTAATTGTTATCGTGGTGGGAGGGGACTGATATCAATCTTAACAATATAAAATACGCAGATGACACCTTTGTTGATGACATCAATGGAAAAAAAACTACTGGAAGCCCTAGACAATGTAGATAAAAGGTTTTGAAAACGTAGTAGTGGAAAGCAATAAAAAGAATTAAAACATGTGTCTATGAATGTTTGAATCTTATAAACTTAATGATTCCGTAACAAATTTTACCAGAGCTCATATTGCGTTATTTGAAACTAATGATGTTTTTTAGCAGTCCGTATTACTGAATCCCATATTGCACTTATTTCTATGATTAGCTGACTTAGGACATTTTTTGTAATCTGCGCTGAATTTTTCAGTTTACGTAATCTCTAGTGTTGTTCTCTATCAATTTCTTTTAACTTCATCCCACAGTTCCAGTGATTTGGTTCAAAGAGTTATGATTGCAAAACCTGGCTAGAGTAGTGGTGAACAAATAACTCAGTGAGCTGAGTTAAAGGGAGATAACTACATGGCATCCAGAAGTAGCATCGCACATGGACTGAGAATGTGATCGAGACAAAATGTTCCGTTCAAAATTCGTAGCACCTAAAGAAGGCCGAAGCGTACAACAGCAGAAATGTCGTAAACATTGAAATAATGATGTAGATAATAGTTCGGACAATGTGAATAATGTAAATACTACCTCATTTCAGACAAATATTTCATAGGCGAGTATCTGGGAAATACCTTAACAAAGGATGGGAAATTTGATATCGAAAGCCGAAATCGCATAATATTAGTGAATTATTCATTCGCAAAAGCTAAACAAATTAGTAAGAAATAGAAATCATTCGTTAGAAACCAAAAAAAAGTACTTACATCATGGGATATCAGTTCTCTTGTATAGCATTGAATGCTAAACTTTAAAATATATATATTCATCCGCAGACAGATGTGTTTCGCAGCTCATTAGTACGGTTAGACATACGATTGCTTTTACCCAGGATTGAAACCAGACAGAATTAACGTCAGTCGCCGATTCTACCTCTGGGCGCTCCTTTGAAGAAGGCAGCCATTTTTCATTTCATATACATGTAGACATACGCCAGTAGTTAGTGTTAAAATTCATTACTGAATGAACAATGCATAGATGCTAGAGTAGCTACTGTCTTTTCAGAGTCTACCATTATATATATATATATAAATGCACCCCAAGCAAGACAATATGGTGTGCAAGGGTTACATTAAAAGGATGAGAAGACATAAAATAATAAAACAACGTTGCATGGAATCTTGGAGAAACGGTAAGAGGTTTAGAGTCAAAGATATAGAAGATGACACTTGATGTTGAATTAAATCTTTTGGAGATTGTAGCTATAAGGAAAGCAAGTCCGGGAAAGGGAGTTCCAGAGGCAGGGTGTAAAGAATTAGACTACTAAAGAAGTAGTGTCAAATACGTTTGTCTATTTGAACGTAAAGAAGTGGTAATTTGTTGATAGTCTAATAGCATGAGTAAATTTATGAAGGCAGGGCACCAGGGAATGAATGTCATCAGAGCCGAAGCCATGAAAATACTTTTTGAAAAGACAGAGAAAGCCAAATTCTGTCGGTGAGAATGTGGCTAAAGGCGAGCTGCCATATTGGGACTTATTACATTGCAGATCTTCCTTTAAATTTTGTCGAGAACCCCGAGATGAACAGAAGGAGCACTCAAACATATAGCAATAGTATTCAATCCAAGAAGAAATGGTTTATTTGTAAATGTGCAAAATGGATTTTGACGAGAAAAACTTTTTGGCTATGCATAACGACTCCACATTCTTAGCAGTAAACAGCTATTTATCCGATGTAGTTGTTCCATTTGAGATTGGCCAAGAGTGTGAGGCCGAAGAGGCGCAGTGTAATACTTTCATGGCGACTAGTGGGATCCATATTGATGGATGGCAGTAAAGCTTCTTTATCGTCATTAAAAGAGAGCAGGTTCGATTTATAAGCATCAAAATTACTAGCCATTGCTCCTCTCAATCCTTTACAGAAGAAGCGGGGAGGCTACAGAAATGTGTTTTTTACAGAAGGATGCCGATAACTAATAAAGCGGAGCTATTGGGCAGTGATTCAGCTTTAAGTATTCCTTAGTTTATCAAAATATTAAAGTCATCCTCTCTTAAAGATAATGATAACAAAAGTCTTCTTCTACTCAAAATCAGAAAAATACAGCTGACATATCTTGAATAAAGTGAGAAACGAGGGTCTGGAAAACGTAATTCTCATAAACCATATCGAAACATTGTAAACCCTGAGTTAAATCATCCTCATCGATCTATAATTTTTCGGTCAAGTATCATCATTATCTGGTCACAGTTAGATACAGCAGTTAATAAACTTTAAATATTGTAGCGTACATACGTCTTCACATAACTCTGTGTCTCAACCACTTAATTAAGATTCAGAATTCATTTATTCGCTTTTACGAAAAGCCAAGAGGGTTGCACCGCTGTTTGAAGTGGTATGAAAAGATGACACAATTACTATTAATAGTCAAGGCCCTGTCATATGATTCCGTAGAAAAGAAAACTTGCATGGAACGTGACACTGGGTTTTGGCAAAACGAACATGATTGGTAAACCTCTATGAAAAAACTTTATGGAATGCTCTCTATAAGTAGATTATTTTCCTGAATATAGGCACGTCATTTATCATTGGAAAAGAAAATTTTATAAATTTTATACAGGCTTAGAATAATTTAAGATTTGAGTCTAGAAATTAACATAAAATGAGGTAATTTACAAAAATAGGCCTTCACTATGTGATAATTGCAGTTTCACCTTGTAGTCTGAAGATATCAACATTTGTTTCGACTTGTACACTGACGATCCCAGAAAAAATTATTGTCGATACGCCACTACTCTCCTCAGATGAGACTCTTAAGCAGCAGGAGCACAAAAATTTCATAAATGATTAGGCGAAAAATATTGTTCCGCTCCCTCCAAATACATGCATTCTATATTACACTAATGTCCAAAATCGAATTTCTTCATCGTGTAGAAATATGAAAGTAGTATTAACCATCTAACCACAGACATTTTTTATACTACAGCAGCTTTAAACAAAAAGAACAGTTACTAAATCAAAAATTAAAAACTGAAGCCACAGTTTACTGTAATCATTTCAATTATTGTGAAAATGTTGTCTATAGGGTTGGGATGTTTATTTCGTTAAAAATGTGTGGTAATTGCTTTTTAATTTGCTGCGATTTATCATACTATATGTTTCATTGTAATATCCAGCTTTATGTAGCAATGGAAAGCAGTTCTACTCTATAAATACTAGTTAGATATTGGATTGTAAATACAGGATAATTAATTGAATTTTTTTTAAAGATATGGTGTTTTAACAAGGCTACACTTCTACACTAACAAAACATACATAGCGTCTCTACTAAGCTTGCTAAATATCTACTCTGCATTTCTATTGCAAAAGTGATTATTTTCGATTAGCTTCCAGCGTCCATTTTGACACCATGTTAGTGCCAAACGGTTTAAGCATTTCACCATGCCAAACTGAAAAAAGGTGTATATAAGTTTCATATATACAACCTTTCGAGGCCAAAGTATTAAGATTTCCTGTAATTTCAGATTAAGTTGGTACAATTAATAAAAGAAAAAACGACGTTACTTTTTTAGAATTATCATGTCATAACTGCAAACACTTTATAATTTCCTAAATTTCTCTTGTAGTTAAAATATGAATATTTAAGGAAACTGAATTCTATTTATAAAATATGAGCATTTAGATCACAATACATGTTGTATGGTAATTACTTCCGCAATATTTTACTAAAAAAATAACGTCTTGTACTTCATGGATAATTTCCAGCATACAATATCTACTTAATCAAAAGAAGAATCCGCTCCGTAGAATAGGCAATTACTTCACTAGAGTTACTCATAAAAGTTTTCACTTTTCTATGTGCCGTGGTTTGTGTTAAAATCTCTTCGGCATCCAGTTGTAGAAAAAACTATTTGAAAACTTGAAAAATATTCATTTAATATCAAAAAGATTTCGTTTTCCGTTCCAGCAGTCATTAGCTTGTCAATAATCGTCTGAAATGATGAGTATCTTCATGTGATGGTCACTAGTCTTCAGAAACCCTTAGTATTCTGTAAATATTCGCATGCGTAATACATCTAAGAATGTTAGCGGGTATTTTTTCAGCAATTACTTTTTGTAGGGTACTGAATTGTAAATAATAATTTGTAGTTCATGACTCACAATGATTGGATTAATTGTATATCATCTTCGATTACGATTCAATTTCAATTTTCTTAGATTATTTCGATATGCTCGAAAAGTAATTCCCTGTGAAGCAGCAGTATGAGGAAGACAATCTTTGAGCGTTCCTTTCATGTAATCATGATAGCTCCATTGCAAAAAAAAACCAACGTAATTCCTTAAACATGTGATGGTGTACAGAAGTAGTACAGAAAAATATCAAAATATTTTTAAACAAGCTCTGAATGAGTTATACTTGTATCCGTTCTTAAATATCATTCTTTTTCCCCAATATTACTCATATTAACGTATTATTCTGCATTGTAAATTTCAAAATATAAATTTAGTACACATAGGTTCTACTGAATCCCGTACTAGATTGACAGATATGTCCCTTTGAAATCTGTCTTTTTGTTTTCCTACAATCTGTTGCTTTTCCTCTTCAGTAATTATTTTCATCTTGGTGGCTCTCACGTCTGATTTGTCGTGAAATGATCCATAAAATCAAACTAGTAACCTACAAAATGAGTTAGTTGACCTGATAATAAACGTAAACATAGGACAGTAAATCTTCAAATATTGTTAAAAGCTACAAGGTGAACGATATTGGAAAGAACCATGTCTGCACATTTACTGCATGTATCTCATAGATAACTTATTTATAATGACTCACTTCATTCTTTTTTATATATTTACAATGTAAAATATAATATTGAAAGGTGAAATACTTTAATATTAAAATTTGAGTATTTGTTCAAATCGTAACTAAAACCCTGATTACAATTACTGATACTCCATTTACGTACATGTTTATTGATCTGTTGACAAAACGATTCCTATCAATTTTTCATTAAACATTAAATTGGGGATTTCCAGCAACTAGATAAAAAGAACATGTTTAAGCCTAGCAAAAACATGCTTGAGATATAACCTTGTGTCTGACTAAGCCCAACTTAGTAAGGGTCTGTTTTTCTCTAACTGAGCGGACGTTATTTCTACGAGAGTGGCTGCAGAGTTAGTCCAAGAGGAACAACTGAATCTTGCGCTTGAACACACCCTACCCTGCAACGCATTTGACTAGTGCAAGCCTTTCATCTTCCTTTATATCTTCCCTTTTTATTCCGCCTTTGTTTTCACACCCAACCTCTTCAATTGCCATGGGCCATTCTCACCACTTAATTACTTTCTCATTCGATCGCTTCGCTGGTCGAAGACGCTATTTACAGACCAGTCGGCCATCAGCGAGTCGTACTGAAAATCAAATGGCGTAACTGGTTTTTGTAAAGTCGCCATTACGCATTCAGAGACGCCATGTTTATGATTAGCTTTCACTCTCTTCTCATTTCACGTATGACTTGAAATAGAACTTTTTAGTTCGAAATGGATTTGTTATTTTGAGTTTTAAACACATTTCCTATGTGTGCAAAGATACATGCGCGTTAAAACTGCTTTACAGCGATTCATTATCAACATGAATGTGTATATATGCGTGTCCATATATGGATGAAAGGTTGCTGAAAGGTTATCGCCCTGATTAAGAAGCTGTTTTAGAAATTCTAATGTTCGATTATGTGGTTAAATTTTGTGAAATGGGTTGTGGTCAGAACTTTTTACAATTTTCTTTTATCTGTGTGTATTTTAACTGGATGTATTTGACATTCAGAGGAAAATTGGAAAACGAATTAAAGAACACATTTATGATAAATTATATTTTTCATATTAATTCTCTAACGTTTCTTTCAAGTTAACGAACATATTTTTATTGCTTTATGGAGAAACATTTGAAATTTAATTTTTTCGAACATTTGAGTAAATTTATGTGTCTTTCCACAACCTAAAAATCGACATGCAGAAATATTACAAATAACAGGTGTGAAATTGTTTACATCATATCAGAATTTTGGAAAAGTGATATTCATCCGGATTCTGATAAAAAGAACGCGCAGCAAAATCGGCCAAGAGATAGAACATGAACTGTGTGGTTTCGTTAAAGATATTGGAACGAAGAATGGAATATTCAGGCTCAGAATGCTATGTAAAAGATCAACACAAATGCAAAAAAAACCTTCATCTGTGCTTTATAGACTACGCAAAGGCATTTGAAAAAGTACGCTCCAAAGAGTTGATAAAGATGCTCGACAAGCTCGACAAGCTCGACATTTTTGGAAAAAAAACATCAGGATAATTAAGAATCTTTATTTTCATAAAAAAAAACCCACATGCGTACGGATAGGAAAGGGAATTCAGCAGGTATACAAAATAAGAAAAGAGCATAATACAAAGATGTGTTTTTTCACTGGATCTATTCAATCTATACAGTGATCAAATTCTGAGAGAAATAAAAACTTCTCAGGATTCAACATTGGCGGCCACAATCTCAACAATGTAAGATACATTGATGACACAGTGCTGATAGCAGACACGGAAAGGAAAATGCAAGGACCTTCTACAGAAGGTAGCAAAAGAAAACGAGCATAAACTTCAAGAAAACTTAATGTAATATCATCAACAAAAAGAAGATCCCAGAATGTCAAATGCAGGACGGATGAACTAAAATAAAACAAGTAAACAAATTAAAAATATATGAGAAGTGTTCTAGCAGAGGATGGAATGTGCGACACAGAGATTCAAAGTCGCATTGGCATGGCCAAGGACGCAATTCAAAGCTAACCAGAATACTGAGAAACAAGAAAATCTCATTGGAAACAGAGAAAAGATTGCTGGATTGCTATGTGATATCTGTCCTTCTGTATAGGAAGTGAATGTTGGACGATCTCTTCAAGGATGTAGTAGAGGCTTAATGCAGCAGAAACGTGGTTTTACGGAAGGAATCTGAGGATGCCATGGACTGAGCACGTCATCAACGACAAGGTGTTAGAGAGGAAGTAAACAAAAAGAAAAATCTTACTTAACATAAGAAAGAGAGAGATGAGGTTTCTGGGACACGAAGTAGGGTCTGGAGAATTTAATACTCACTGAAAGATAGAGGGAAAGAGAAACAGGGGAATGCAGCGCAAGACAAACTTGATAGGCCTAAGCAAATAATGGCTGAGCGGACTTTGGAAGATATACCAAGAGGAAAAATACGGAGTGCGGCAAGTGAGAGAGTCAAGTGGCAATTCATGATCGCCTAAGTTTTGAAAAGACACGTCACATCATGATGAAGAAGATGATATTACTGCTAGATATAAACATTATGTAATCATTATACTATATAATCATTATAAAGCGAAAATAAAGGATTAAACATCAACCGCAAAATATTAGAATGAAATGAATGAGCCCAAAGTGCGAATTCTGCTTCTTCTATGTGCCCTGTCCCTTTATGACGTAGGCGATCATGGCATTCCACGTCTCTTTATCCTTGGTGGCTCTTAGCACGCTTTCTCCTGTAACACCTCGCAACCTCCGTTCTGTCATCCACCTGCTCAAGTCCTTCAAATATGTTATCCGCTGCCTTCCTCTGTCTCTTTTTCCTTATATCTGACCTGTCAGTATGAGGTTCTCCAAGCCCTCTTTTCTCATTGCATGTCCTAGGAACTTCAGTTGTCTTTTCCTGATGCTCACTATTAATTTTCCTTTCGTTGTCATTCTTTCCAGCACCTCGTCATTGCACGCATGTTCGGTCTATGATATCCGCAGCATCCTTCTTTAGAACCACATTTCCGCTGCTTCAAGTTTTTCCTTCATCTTCGATGATATTGACCACCATTCACTGCCATATTGAATAACTGACATCACATAGGAATCTCGCGCTCTCTTCCTTGTTTCTCGTGAAAGTTTCCTATTTCTTAGTACTTTACTCAGCTTCTGGAACGCGTCCTTCGCCATGCCAATTCGCCTTCTGATCTCTGTGTCGCCTTTTTCATCTCTTATTAGAACACTTCCTAAGTATTTTAATTTTTGTACTTGCTTGATTCTATTTTGGGTTGCTATTTTTGCTGATGACCATGCTTGCAGTATATTTGTAGTTCTTTCTTTTTCACTCCCTTCGGATAACTTCTGTAGGAGGCCTTCTTTTATTTCAGTGTCTGCAATCCGCACTGTATCATCTGCATACCTTCTTCTTCTTCTATGTGTCTTGTCCCTTCAGGGCGTAGGCGATCATGTCTTTCCACGTCTCTCTATCCCTGGTGGCTCTTAGCACGCCTTCTCCTGTTACACCATGCAAACATCGTTCCATCATCCACCTATTTACAAATCCTAATAAAACAAATACAGAAATTTAAGTATCTGGAAAATGTTTTAGCAGAGACCACCCGAAAGCCCGACACTGGGATCCAAAGTCGTATTGTGGTAGCCAGAGAAGCATTTCAAAAGCTAATCAGATTACTGAGAAATAGGATTTGTTTCTCTAGAAATAAGGAAAAGAGTTTTCAGCTCTTACGTGATATCTGTTTTTTCTTGTATGGCAGTCTCACAAAGGAAAGAAGAAACTCGATGCAATAAAAATGTGGTTACTCAGAAGGATGCTTGCACCGAATTGCAACGACAAAAATTTAGAGAAAATGAAACTAAATGGAAACTAATGCTTAACATTACGAATAGATAGTTGATGTTTCTTAGGCAGATAATGAGGAAGGATTCTTGAAAAATTTTGATATTCACGGAACAGATAGAGAGCGAGAGGAACATAAAAAGACCAACGCGTGACGCTTAACGGCTTGGGTAAATAAAAGGTGGGACAGGGTTTGGGAGAAATAAAAGACATACGAAATTTATTAAGGACCACAATGGACAGAGTGTTATGAAAAAAAATGATCAACTACATCCTGAACAGACACGGAACATACAGAACATTCTCTTAATTTGTTTATAGACTTTTTAGTTTTTAGAATATCCGTAAATATTTTCAAATTTTAGTTTTTCAATTTCTAACTTGTAGTTTTATTTTATTCTTATTTCATTTTACAATTAATTCTGTCAGGTTTACTGCTAATTAAATAGACTTTCTGCAGATTTGACAAGCTTATGAGATATTTTCTTAAAGAATATTTACTTGTCAAGGGAGTATGATGCATCCGACAGCAAAACTTCGAGAAGCGTGGAATGAACTGTGAATTGCTGTTGTTCTTAGGTTCACGCTGACCTAGTGTGGTAAAACCTGTTAGGCTCCCAGCTATGGGAAAATAGTTAACACCCAAATAAAAACAATGCATTTTAATACTAAAATGAGCAACAATACAATTTTCTAGGAAAATGTCAATCAATGAAACGCCCAATAAAATTACTAACAACACATTGTATGACTTACAAACTATATAACTAAAAAAAATACGTTTACTCTGTAAGCATAACATTTTGTACAAAATATATGTAATTGAGAGCTTAAAATTACATACCAAATATTTAGACTTCGGTATTAAATAACCCATATGTTAATATGCCGCTAAACAAAATCAACCAAACAAGATTATTTATCTCGCTATTAGTAACCTTTATATGCGCTTGTGGATACACATTCTTTATTTCTTCACACAGTTTTCATCAGCATAACTATAAGTGATTATATTTATAATAATAACATTAAGACAGTTTGAAAGAAGAAACGTCCTGAGAATAGAACCATGTTAAGGCAAAATTTACGTCATTAATTGACTCAAAATGACTATCTTTCAAATAATTTAAGTTTAAATATTAAGAAAAGTTTAAGTGTTACACTAGTACAGTAAGCTGAGTTTCTTTTATTTATCATCGAAATTATTGCAGTGTTCCATTTATTTGATGAAATAAATGAGAAGGGGCAATATCGCAAACTTTTACATTGATGTTCTCCCTATACCAGGAAAGTGGGCCACTCCATATAAAGGATTACAGAGTAAGATCCACATTTTATGCATATATGTGAGAAGTATAAAGGTTAACCATAGATTTAAACAAGTTAAGATTGTCCTGGTCAGGGAAGAATACTCTTGAAAGTTTTTTTCCTCAAAGCAGAAGTTTCTGGAAAGAAGCTGTTTGATCTTATATCTCACTAATGAAATATAAAGAAAAAGAAGTCAATGTGTAGCGTGGAGGGTTTTAGCTGTGAAAGCTGGGAGTGATGGAACTAAGCACTTTCAATGTTTGAGTACTTTTTATGAAAATAGTGAAAGACGAATGAGAGGTTTGTGACATTTCCACTATGAGAAAAATGTAAGGTGGAAAATAATCAAGACTGGAAATAAAATCTGAGCAAGAATCTACTTATATACGTCAACAGTATGCCATTTTGAGGCTGGCCCATCTCGGATTTGAAAAGGTAGAGGACAGCATTGTAATATGCCTTCAACAATGCTGAAAACTTCCACCAAAACCTTTTTTCATACCAGGTTGATTTTCCGCAGTACTTTCAACTTTTGGGCAATCAACTTTTCGACTGAGTTTTTATTTCAGGATCGAAATTTCATCTTTATCCGGCCTAAGAAAAACATCATTGTTTGAATAGGTTCATCTAACACTTCCATTGGAAATTATGCACTTGTTTGCTGTTAAAAAAAAATTACGAAAAATAATTATAAATAGAAAAATAATGAAGTAAGTAAAAGAAAGAAAGACAAAATAGAGAAATAATAAAAGAAAAAAGTATGAAACACAAATTAGAAAACCAGAGAAAAGAAAGAAAGAAAGAAAAATGTAAAAAAGAAAGAAAGAAGAAACGCAAAAAGGCAAAACACAAAAGAAATCAAAAGAAAGAAAGAAGAACAAACTGGGAATTGGCAACAATAAAAAAGAATGAAAACAATAATGTTAGCATGTAAGAGCGAAAGAAAGAATAAAAGAAAAATATAAAGAAAGAAGTAAAAAGTGAGAAAACAAGCAAAGGAACAAAATGAAGAAAAGAAAGACAAAGCACAAAAACACAAAAAAATTGTTAAAATTAAAAAAGAAAGAATGAATACAATGAAGCAGCTAAAAAAGAAAGAAAGAAAGAAGTATAGATATAAACTCAAATATACGAAACAAAAAGAAAGGTAGACTTCAAGAAAGATAGAAAAATTAAGAAGAAGGAAAGATTAAAGAAAAAGAAACAAAACTGGAAAAATAATAAATGAAAGACAGTAAAGAAGGCGAGTCCTGTTTATTGTTCTTGTATTTATCAAAGTCGTCTTAAGTTTCTCTCACGTTGTTAAATGTGATCTTAATCACGCACTGACCACCTGTAATTTTCGCTCTTACAACTGACCTAAATCGTCAGCCGATTTTATATTTTCTCTTTGTTTTCCTACTTTCGTTTATTTCATGACTACGTTAAGTCTGCATTCATTTCGCCGAATCATTCGTATGAATCATGGTTTCCCCTACATAAGTGATGTTAACCGCTCGTTCATGACTTGAACGAGCAGGTATTTGTGGACTCTGTTCTCTGTTGTTCACTCATGTGAAATCGCATTTACATAAATTTAACAATTTCCTTTCGTTTCTTTTCTTTTTTCTTCCTGTATTTTCCTTTCGACATTTATTTCCTTTCACATTTTTTCTTTGTGTGTAAAAACATTACTTTTATCTATGAGTTTATAATTTTGATGTTTATATATTGGGTTGCATATACCCTGGCAAAACATGGAATGAATCTCCATATTGACTCACTAGGCATTGATTACGATACATCACAGTACCAGATATTTTCATTGCAATCTCCCTCACTCACTCTCTCTAATAATCTTTGTTGCTATATTGCACGCTCTATCTTTTTCTGACTGTTACTCTCTTGGTCTGTTTTATAATTTTGATATCATTTTTATTCTGTTTTTTCTTTATCTATCTATCTATCTATCTATCTATCTATCTATCTATCTATCTATCTATCTATCTATCTATCTACACACGCACACACACACACACACACACATATATATATATATATATAAGTCATACATATACAAGTCTGTTTCACTGTAGCACTGCTCATCAGTGTGGCTAGACATCCAATTACTTTAGATTTGACGTCAGTCGGAGACGTTATGTGATCTGTTTAAATGTTTATCGGCTACGCAACCTTATTACCTTACTAATGAAATATGCTTTGTTTACGGTCATAAAAAAATACATGAATAAGTTTTTTTGATATTACAAAAAGTTTATCTGTTAAATAGATAATTAGTTCTAACACAAGATACGCTCCAAAAGTTATTTTTACTAAATTAATATGCCTGCCAGTACAATGTTTATTTCCTATCAATAATCTTTAGTTTCTTGCAGCTGGGAGGTAGTTAAAACAAACATGAAAGGGCATATTGAAATTAGGTGTCTCATTGAATTACTCCATCTGAAAAATGTTTAATCTTATATTTGAGAAATCACAGATTGAATGAGAACAGAGATGAGGTGATTTTAATGAGGTAAAAAATATAACTAATGCAAATACTACCTCATCTGAGAAATATAGGTTTGAAATATCTGTTACTGACCATACTGGCATCCAGACACTGAATTTTGCAATCACCCAGTTTTTTCCACGTTTCCCCTGTATGCATGAAAGACAATCTTTTCTGCTAGATCATTGATTCACGTCTATCCCTGATATGAAGTTTGAAATCTCTGATAATTCTGTTTCTTTTGTTAATATCTCTCTCCCCTCCTCTCCCCCAGGAACCTCAGACCAACAGAATATCTTACTGCTATCAAAGATGAAAGTTTTTCTGCGACGTCCCTTGAAAAGGAAGTGCTTATTCTCCCTGTTGAAGACTGCGCTTCTGAGTGTTTTCCTGAGTGAAAGCTGGCATCGATATTCTCCCCTGCCTGTTTGAACGCCATAGCTTACAGGAATCATTACTTCCAGCTTTATAAGAGCCGCCCGTTTGACCATAATAGGAGTTTTTTTTTACGTCTGTTTGTAAAGAGTGTAAGAGAATCCTCAATGCCGCTAAGTGTTGTTTGCTGACAGAATGAACAGCGAATACCAGCGCGCATGTTCGGCTCCAAAGATTACTGACAGCTCTGCAATTTGATGCTAAACAGCAGCAAACCTACCATCCATCCTTTAATCAATGAATATGAGGTCCGGACAAGGCTTTGCTCACAGATTCTCCTCCAACTCCTGACATAATTCGTCGAAATATGTGCACCCTACTTCCGACCTAGAACTGAGGCTCATCTGAGCGACGTTTGCATTTCCCCTCGCTGTTCTCTAAAATAATTTCAAAACATGACCCCCATAAGGCGAGTGAAAGTGACGGAACTTCAGTCATTGTCTTAAAGAAAAGTATCCCTGGACTCTCGTCTGTCCTCTTCAAACTCTACAAATACTGCCTCCTTCTCACTTTCCGACCTGCTGGTAGTTATCATCTGTGGTTCCTGTTCTTAAGAAATAGGGAGAACTCTCTGACCTCTCCAATTATCGGCCATTCAGCCTTTTTTGAGGCAATTATCAATGCTGAAGTGGTTCACTATTTCATAGACCACTGTCTATTCTTCGACATAGAGTATGGCTTCGCCAGGTCAACCGCTGACATGTTAACAATTGTGTACATATACCAAGCTCTTGATAAGAACGGCGAAGCTTGATCTGTTGCCCTGGATATCTTCAAAGCATTTGATAGAGTGTAGCCCGATCACGTTCTGCGCAAGCTCCAGGGGTATGGTACGTCTGAACGTTTGTTTAGAATAATCAAATCGTGTAATGAAGGTTGTATTAAACCTGCGGGCTTACAGATCCTATAATGCGAAAGGCTTTATTCTACGCTTTTTCTGATTTTTATCAGCGATCTGCCTGATGCAATCAGATCTAAAGTTAGCCTATACGCTGACGACAACACCATTTACTTCCGCCTTGCTAAGAAATCTACCGATGCTGACAAAACAAACCTTGCTGTTGTACTCGTAAATGAACACCAGTCAGTGGTGGATTGCGGCAAGAAATGGCTTGTAATGTTTGATACTTCCAAAACGAAGCTGCTATCATATAACCACCATAGAAATATTTCCTACCCGCCATCAACATGGATCACGCTAGTCTCTCAGAGAGCAATACACTGCGCCCAGTTCTTACAGCTGAACTTAAATGGACGACTAAATTGAATTAATAGCTGAATCGATTGTTAAGAAGGTTGGGTCCCTCTGTCGGGCCAGGAAAATTACCATGAACATATACACATCTACCATCCGCTTGGTGCATTAAATACTAGTGCCATATCTGCTCGGTTACCATTGCTGTTCACCTTCGAGAAATCCAAAGAAGAGTGTAGTCGATCCTGATCTGGTGACTCGACTCCAGTCTCGTTCACCAACGAGATGTGACTTCCCTTTGTCTGTTCTACAAATTCTTTAGCAGATTCTGCTGCGATGAGCTTAGCTCCTTGATACCCGCCCCACTGCGCGAATTTGATCGAGCTACAAGACTAGCAAAAAGGTCACAACCTTTTACTGTGAAACCAATCAGGTTTTTCCACTGTTTTCTATTCTTCCCCAATATTTTTCTTTATTTATAAACATATAAACACCGTTATCTCTGTTATATATATATATATATATATATATATATATATATTATAAGCGTTTCCCCCCGAGCAAGGCATGTCACTGCCACTACTGCGCAGGGGGCTACATAGAGTGGAGAAAGGATAATTAAATATAGGAAATGTCAGAGGGTGGGTGATAGGCGGGTAGGGATACCGAGAATGGTTAAATATAGGAAATGTCAGAGGGTGGGTGATAGGTGGGTAGGGATACCGAGAATGAGGGTTGGGTACATGAGAGTGTTCTGAGAATAATTGGGAGTTAGTGTGATAGGAGGTGTCTATTGACCCTACATTTACACACCTGGAGATTGCAGCTGTCGGGAAAGCAGACTTGTGGAAGGGAGTTCCACAGGCGGGAAGCGCGAGAAAAGAAGCTGTTGGAGTAGAATTTGCGGTTACATCTTATCTGTTTAACTGTAAAAGGGTGGGACCTATATGCTAATTTAGTATCTCGTGTAAATTCCTGCTTAGGCGGCACCAGTGCACTAAGTTCATGAAGCCATGAAAGTACTTGTAGAAGAGGCACAGGGAAGCCACATCACGCCGGTGAGAGAGTGGTTGCAGCCGGTCTGCCAAGTCAGTATCAACCACGTTACAGATCCTCCTATATGTATATATATATATATATATATATATATATCTGTGTGTGTGTGTGTGTGTGTGTGTTTGTAAGTGAGAGAGAGAGAGTGTGTGTGTGTATGAGAGAGATGGAGAGAAAAAACGATTTGTCGTTGATATAACGGTTATGAACTGAATAAATTTTATGGAGAACACACGTAAACGTTTTTCTAGCAATCTGTTAAAAAAGAATACAATGAAACAAGATTCCATTACCATAATCACTATGTGGAACAAGTGTTGTCAGATTAAAATGCTGGAATATTTGAAAAAGAAAACCAATTTCCTGTGAGAATCGAACTTCCTCGCTATGCTACTTCTTCTCTAACATTCCTTTTAAGTTAAAAAATATTTCTTTGATTAGTTACTTAAAGCATTTGTAATTTAACTATTCTGAAGGTTATTCTGGTGTTTTGGATCTTTTGTTTGTAATTCCATAAATTAAAAGTAATATTCAGAAATATTACGAATAACGAGTGATATTATTCACATCATATCAAAAGTTCAGAAAAATTATATCCCAGCTACACATATGTTATTTATTCAATCGTTATAACATTCACTTCTCCGAAATATATGTTTATATTTTTACACTTGTTACGTTTCCAATTTTCAGTTTTATCTTATTTCATCGATTCTTTCTTAATTTTATCATTTTTATTTGTTATTTTCTAAACTACTAATTAAAAAGACTGTCTTCAGCGTTTATAAGCTGACAGGATACTTCCGGGGTAAAAGTTTCTATTTATTTTGTTTGCATATATGTGCGCATGTGTGTACGCATGCGTAACTTCTCCCTTTTTCTACATTTGCAAATAAAAGTTGTAATTAATTGTGAGTGTGCTTATTCTTTAATGGTATGTCGTTGACAAATTTTATCATACTGCGTAAAGTTATTATGGCATAGAAAATTATTTCAAATTGAACACTGAAATAAAAATTGAAAAGAAAAGAAATAAAAGAGGCCGTAAACAAAATTCAATGAAATCTATGGCTGATAAACGTAAAAATACAAAATAAATATGGTTGAAATTTAAAAATTGTCGGATAGAGAATAAATGCAGGCGCATGTCTAAACATGTCATTTTTTTCACCGCGTGCGCAGGCGATGCGATGATAATAATAAGGACTGTTGTCTAGGATTGATTGCGCATATCATTCGGTTTGCTCTGCTAGTCGCTTTACGTTAAGATGCATTTGGGAACTTTATTTCCATGTTTATCCATTTTTTTGTCATTGGTTTCTGTTGCTTTTGCAGTGTTCTCATTACAAGCAATGCAGAAACATGTAATCAGAATGTAACAAAGTAATTAATAGTGCTGTAAAATAGTGGATGAACACAATGCAACATGGGCGGGACTATACACGTAGATACATAAGTGATCCTTTTGTATGCTCACATACAGGCACAAATAAACATATGAACATACATACATAAACATTTACACACAGATCTAAACATGCAAAAACGATACGGAAAATTTCTCCACTTAGAATTCCTCATCAATATTTCAGTGAGTTAAGATTGTACATTTCAAAGAATGAAAAGGCGAATATTTTGAAAAACATGATTGTCTATGTCCTTAAATGATGGAGCAGTCTCTTGTCTCCTTGACTTCCATGCTTTCCACTACAAACCCTCTGTTTTGTTCTTCATTTCCGCTCTACTCTCACGTAACTCTCTTCACACCAGTGTTTTTATTCTTCTCTTACCCATTCTCCGACACCTCCTGTGACCTGTACCTATTTCTCTCCACTTATCTCTTATGTAAACTCCTTCGCACCAGTGGGGTGAAATGATTACAATAAATAGTTTAAGAAGAGTATTTAGGTAAGTCAGGCAGTTAAGTGCCATACGTGATACACGCTTGGGCGATCATGTCTCCAAAAGACATGACTCACTGGGCAGAAGAGTATCCCGCAGTAGGTTGCCATTGTTTTCTGCGGTAGACTGGTTGCCAACCAAGTCTATAGAACCCAATCGGTCCTGTTATTTGACCCATAACTGGAGGGAAGAGACGAATTAATACCTTTCCCAAGGGTATATTGCGCGTATATGATTGCAACGAATTCAACTGGAATTCGAACTCGGCTCTCCGATTTTTCGTCCCGAGTCGATATCACTGGACTACAACGCACATCCTGTTTATGTGCGTTGTGGTGCATTGGATATCGGCTCGGAACGAGAAACCGAGGAGCCGAGTTCGAATTCCAGTTGAATCCATTGTATTCACTTACGCGCAAATACCCTTGAGAAAGGTATTAATCCGTCTTCCAGTTATGAATCAAATAACAGCACGGATTGAGTTCTATAGCCTTGGTCGGCAACAAGTCGACCGCAGAAAGCAATGGCAACCTACTGCGGGATAATCTTCTGCCCAGTCAGTCATGTCTCTTTCGAGACATGATCGCCCAAGCGTGTATCGCGTATGGCACTTAACTGACTGATGGATTTAGGTAAGTAAATATAAATACAATGTTTTTTCAGGAGGTCGGCAATCATGAATCCTCAGTTTCTTTCTTTTAATCTGGTTGACTAGATATGCCAATCTACTATGCCAATTAATTCACAAATGAGAAAACGGCAACAGACGAATTCATGAACTTTTTATCGCAAAAAAGTTAATGCAACGGTTTTATTATTGAGATCTAAGTTCCCCTCGAGCAAATCCTTTCCAGGAACCACAGCTTTGGAGAAACGACTCCCAAGTAGATGCTACTTCAATCACTGCAATCTTAACCTGTTCAAATCTAGGTTTAACCGCTATCTTTCCCACTTATCATCATAAACGGTGTCCCTTACCTCTTGCTCTGTAATCACCTACTCCGAATGGTTTTTGAGCCTTGTATAATTGACCATTATCTTCCCCATATATCCGCATGAAGCGATACCTCTCCCACATATCTCTATAAACTGTAATTCTTACTTTGCAACCAACTACCTCGAGTGGCATTTGGGTCTTATACAAGCCATCATTATGTTCCCTGCATAACCTCATAAATATCATCTTCTCCATAGATTCCCAGAAATTGTCTTTTTTTAAATTTTTAACCGTCTATTTTGAGTGTTTTTGTCTTTGTACATGGTAAATAATGCTATAAAAATTTACTGGATCGAAATTTAAATTTAGCACGCTGATACTGCTTTCCGTGCAGATATTATTTATAACCCATACTCGTATAACCTTATTATCGTCTAAGCTTTTTGACACGCGGCTGGTTTTATCATGTGCCATTGTTCTAATCCTTCTAGACTACACTTTTGACTATTTGAAATTAACGTTTATGATGGTAAGATGATATACACTTCTGTTTTACCCTTTATTTCGTCACTCAATCCACAGTACATTCATTGAGATTCAAGGTAAAAAGAAAAAGGTGGAATTGTCAGTTGTGAAGAAATAGTGCAATTTTCATTGGCAGAAAGGGTCGATTTAATATTAGGTAAGACAAATATATGAGGCTAATCTATCAAAATACAAATATTGCTTCGAATGTATATTCACATTTTGCGGGGTAAATACGTTTCCACTTCGCCCAGTGATCCGGCAAAAATATAGACTTTTAGATACGCATGTAGCTATGTATATATGTAAAATGTCGCTATCATGTATTGCATGATTCTAACAGATTCTAAAGATTATCTTTCAACTTTGTATTTTAATTTAATTTACATAATTAAATTTGCATAATTACATTTGTCAGATTTATTTTCAACTATGTAAATCAAAACGCGTATTTTGTTAAGCAAAATCATGATTAGAGAAGAATGTCTGTCAAACAAATTCAGAGGCCGAATGAAATGATAACCTCTAGTATGTGGAAAGTATATCAATGCAATCATTGTACGCAAAAATAAAGTAAAGTCTAGATACCGGCTCCTTGATTCTGAGATGAATAGATATTTAGCCATATATTAACACACCTTACATTATATTATACATATATAATATATGACGAACATATGATTATATCTCTTTATTTCTCAATTTTATATATATATATATATATATATATATATATATATATATATATATATAGATTTTATTAGTGGGAATTGTATTTGAAATAGACGCCATTTTTATTTTTTTTAAAATTTGTATTCATTTTGTCGGCCTGCGAATTCGAGAAATTACTCCTGGGTATGACGATAAACTACACCCGGCAGCAAGGCGTCTGATCTTGAGATTACAGGTTTACGAAGCATGGAACTATCTTTTAATTGATGTTATTGAAAGATTGACCCTCACCTAGGTTGTTAGGAACTGTTGGGGACCCAACTATGGTTAAATTCTTAACTCCCAAACAAACACAAACGGTCTATGCCGTAAGCTACAATTAGCTGAAACTATTCCCCTAGTAGTCTAGTTTTCAAGGTCAGTAATGGTTTAGCCTACACATGTATCAACTGCTATTTATATGGTATGGATATGCGTGTAAATACAACATTCACCCCTACCTTTTTTTTTCTTTTTTTTAAAATTTTTGACAACGTTAATTTGGAATATTTTATTTCAGCAAAAGAAAAGTATGCACTTTAAAAAACATTTTATTAAATCTTTTTTAGTGTTAGATACAGAATCGTTTAGGTTCTTTCATAAGACGCTTAGAGTGCCTTATGGGGGATATCTTTAAAGTTTTTGAGCTAGGGAAGTTACAGGTGTCAGGTTCAGCCTGTTCAACTGTACAGTGATTATTGCACAGAATCTTTTGAATTTTATTCATACCCGAATCCGTTGTAGCGCTAATTGAGAGTATAATAACTAATTCAGATCAGTTCTCTCCACAAAAGGGGCGAGGTAAAAAAGAAAAACAATGCATTTTTCCATTAAGTTGACTACGCAAGCGTAATTAGGATTCGACTGAATCAGCTCAACTTCTCAAACAATAGTTTCGCATATGTTCTGAACGTAGTTTCTCATGAGCACTTTTCCCAAGAATCATCAATCACGAAAGAACAAATCTTTCGGATTTAGCTTTTCTCTGATGAGAGAACATCTGTTCATGAGGAGTACAAATCATGGCTGCACACTGCAAGAAACAAACTGAGTAATAAGTATCATTTAAAACGGTTACCCATTGGTAAAACTCTCTATTTCAAGGCTATGTTGATCGTCCTCGAAAGAGTTATGTTTTGCTTCCCCGCGGTTTGTGCGCAGTAAATTTAATGCCAGCTTTTCTTTTAGGTAAACTTGAGCAGAAAAATCTTTTACAGTCCTTCTCTAGAGGGTAAAATGCGTGAAGATACTAACCAAAGCGTACCCCAGCCTGTTCAGTTCTGATTACAAGTACATGCCTGGAGTATATCTCATTTGTTTTCTTGAACAAAAGCTCATTTTGGAACGCTAATAATTTCTTCAAAGTTAGCACATTTGCTGAAAAGTTCGTAACGATACCCAATTTCTCCACCTCAGTATGCTTTAGGTAGTTTAAAAATGTTCGATACAAACTATTCCGTATTTTCTCTGTCCCAGGCGTCTAACTATCAAGAACCAAAATATTAAGCATTAGTACCTTGTCAATTTGGAAATCCGAAGCACAGTAAGTAAGTTTGAATCGAATGTGGGAATCTATATTGAGCTAGAAATATATACTACTATTTCCCTAGTAGTTCAGTCTTTAAGGTCAGAACTGAATGAACCTCCACTTGTATCAAGTACTATGGTGGAGATTTTCATATGAATACAACACTATGAAAGTCCAAAATTACAATGCTATAGTAAAAATACTAGCAATATATTTTATATATATAATGATCAAAAATACATATTAAATAGTAAAATGTTCCAGCAAAATGTTTCATCTGTAGTTGAAGATGAAGAATTACGTTCAAAATATATTTTGTTAAAGCTATAAAATTGTGTACAAAGTATTTTGTTTTCGGCATTGAATAAACCATAGTTACTGTAACTTGTTGTGCCGATAAAAAAAATCAAACATGAAAATCTTTCTTCATATTAATCCTTATCCCACAATTTCTTAAATCAAAATATTGTAAAATATAACTTAAATAAAATTGCAACATCAAACACACAAATCATCGTCTCTAGTATTTACTTTCACACAAATATACATATTCACAAAAGCAGAGTAATATCTAACATGTGAAAGCAGAAAAAAAAACTCTTATTACTTCAAAGACCCCAAGAATATAAAATTTTGATATAAAATGGTCCATAATATGTTGATAATATATCCAAAACGATTCGATCTATTCGAAAAATCTTAATAAAACAAATGAGCTCAACGGCAGGGATCGAACCTGCATCCCTCTTTGTAAGAGAAATGTTGGTAGGACATAGGTTGCAAGAAATTTGATTAATCTAGTATAAATTATTCGATACGATATTTGGGTGCTTCATGACGTAAATGAATTTATTCGAGTGCATTTTTATCTGCGATACTCAGGCTAAACGCAAGAAAAGCAAAGCATTTATCAAAGGAATATAACAAAAGATATAAAATGTATGTTTACAAAAATATGAATCGAAATGTTTTGTGAGACAACAGAATTAAGCCCTTGTTGCCTACCAGAACTGCAGGATTTTAATTTAGACATCAGCCTTAATGAGCACAAAAGGTCTTGAAGAGGTTGATCAAAAATGTGTCTGCATTAGGACAACACCAGATCTTATTTAATTAATACCATGTAGAAATTGCTACTGTTTAGCTTGGATAGTCTACTACACATACAGTGTACTCACCTAATTTTGTGCGAATGTAACACTACTCACTCCAGCAAAATTCACCATTAACTAGAAACGTGTAACAACTAAGATCAATTCACCCCCTAGAAAATTTCATGTTCCAGGATGGGGAAATCATGAGATTGCCTTAAAGATGTCGAAAGATAAAAGAGGGAAGCAGCATATATGTAGCTGAATAGATACATGTATATACCGTCTTTGAATTTCAATATAAAAGTCTATAAACTTTTGTTCTGATCCCACAGCACTTTTTCTCCATAAATATATGCAAAATACGCGGTTATGGTATTACCGGTCGCCTGCTTGACCTAATCCAATCTTTCTTAAATAACCGCAAAATGAAGGTCGTTCTGAATGGGCGTGCCTCTTCGTCCTACAGCACGAATGCTGGTGTCCCACAAGGCTCTATCCTGGGCCCGACGCTCTTCCTTATTTTCATCAACGACCTCCCAGATGAGATCAAGTCCCAAGTAGGCATATACGCAGATGACACTACAATATACTCCCGCTCCAGTAAGAAACATGTCGGGGCGGACAGACATAATCTCGCTGCTGACCTTGAGCGGGATCTACACTCTGTGGTGAACTGGGGCAAGAAGTGGCTTGTCAACTTCAATTCCTCTAAGACCAAGCTGTTGTCTGTCAACCATTACAGGCAACCTCTTCTGCCTCCCATAAGCATGGACCAGATGATTCTCCCGGAGAGTAATACACTACGCCTCCTCGGCCTTACCCTGTCCTCAGACCTCAAATGGAACCACTATATTGAATCCATAGCAAAATCTACTGCTAAGAAGTTTGGGTCACTATGTCGATCCAGGATGTTTTTTCCACCTGAATCCATCCTGCATATATACAAGTCAACCATCCGTCCGTGCATGGAGTACTGCTGCCATTTATGGTCAGGTGCCCCTGCCGTTATCCTCAGTGTTCTTGACAAGCTCCAAAGGAGAATCTGTAATGTGATAGGTACTGATCTGGCGACTCGACTGCAGCCACTTTCCCATCGTCGAAATTTGGCCTCCCTCTGTCTCTTCTATAAATACTTTCATGGCTTCTGCTCGGATGAGCTTAAGTCACTGATGCCTCCTCAACAGGTGTTTACCCGTGCAACCAGACTGGCAACTGGGTCCGACCCATTTACAGTCAGGTTAGCCAAATGCAGACGACAATTCTACTCCTGCAGCTTCCTCTCTCGCAGTTCCCGCCTGTGGAACTCACTCCCGTATTCTTGCTTTCCTGACGGCTACAATTTCCAGAAATTTAAATGCAAAGTCAATACTCATCTACTAACCACTGGACTCTAGCTCTCTCCCCTCCCCTGTATGACCTTCACTTTCTCTCCGCCTATGTATCTGTCATTGCACCTGCTTTCTCAGCTTTCTAACTAGCTTGTACTCTTCACTCTTTTCTAATTAATCTTTTTACATTTATGTAACGCCCTGCACATCAGTGGCGTTTCTGCCTTGCTCGGGGTGAAATGAAAATTAAAATATATATATATAGTAAAAAAATACTCTTTATGGAAAAGCTCACAATCACGATATATATATATATATACAATTTAATTTCAAGCTAATTGCTTGAATTTATTATTTCTTTTAAATAAAATACGTTGCTTTAGCTTAAACCGATTTTAAAGTGACAGCAATGAGTATCTTTTTATTGTATGTAAGAACATTAAAATCTTCTCTATTGATAAATCAATCAGCAGATTATAATTATCTTTATTTATAATAAATTATAGAAATGACCTTTTCTTAAGCCATATTAGAGGAGGATTAGATGAATTGAAGTTTACTTAATCTGACTTGAAATATTATTTCTTAGTTTGAGTTTAAAATATCGCATAAGAAAACAATTTTAACATAGAGACTGGTGGTCTTGATATTTGTATAATTCATCTCAAGAGAGATACTTACGTTTTAATTTATTTCTAAAGGTACATAACTGTAATAAATACTTGATGAATATAACTCTTTATATATACATATATATATATATATATATATATGTGTATGTGTGTGTGTGTATGTATGTATGTGTGTGTGCGTGTGTGCGTGTGTGTGTGTGTGTGTGTGCATTTAGGCAGCAAATTTACTTTTAGACATGTTAGATTAAATAAATAGCAAACATTTAAATAAAATCCATTCATACTCACTGATGATCCATTGCGTATTATAATTGAAAGATGTAAGATATGAGTTATTATTTATTTCTCGATATTCCCAAGTACTTTCATTTCCGAGATAATCTTCAGGGATGTGAGTTGTGGAAAAAAATATTGGAAAACTGATTTGCTAAGAATTACTGTAAATTTTTCTTGCTTCAAATATAACGGTTGAAAAATTGCTTAGCATTCAGTAGAACGTGAAAATTATCCAAAATGGATTTTTTATATATTGTAATGTCGTGGTCATGCATGTGTTAAAACAGGAAAAAACTCTTCTTTTTATAAGCATGTTAGAACATTACGACAGTATTCATAGCTGATTCTATTAATTATATTTGAAGCAAGAAGGATAAATCCTTATAATTACTGTAAACATGATTGGTTCCAAAAATTATAACTCGAAATTTTATTAAATTAAACAAATCTTGGTTTAGGGCGGGTAACAAAAATATTTTCTAAGCCAGTTATATGATACACGCTTGGGAGATCATATCTCGAAAGTGACATGAGTGATTAGGCAGAAGATTTCCCCGCAGTTTGTTGCCATTACATTCTGCGGGAGACAGGTTGCCAACCAAGTATATAGAACCCAATCTGTCTTGCTATTTAACACGTAGATGGAATACGGATTGATATCATCCCCAGGAATTTTTGCACGTAAGTAAATGCAAAGAATTCAACTGAAATTCGTACTCCAACTTATTGTTCGAATCAGATATCTACTGGACCACTGCACACTTTCTTTTTTAAGTAACATTTCTAAAAGTATTTCATTTCTTTGGGAATAACTAGTGAAAGGTTCATTAAAATCCGAAATTAACAGAATTTTGTAAGAGTTCACAATACATTATTTACACTTCGGACTATTTACCTCATTTTATTGCATTTATTACGACGTTTCGTCTGTTGTGCGCTTTGGTTTTCCTCAATTGCTAGGAATTTCGAAACCGAACCCTTCATTACTATTCTATGTGCGATGCCGTCTCCTTTTAACTTAACTCCCTAACGACTGCATTCCTTAAGTTTACGTAGTTTCCATTGGCGTTCTATATCAATTATTTCACCTTCATCACATATTAGACGGTGATCTCCTTTCTTCTTGTTTTTGAGTATGACGGTAAACTGCATCCAGCAGTAAGGTCTCTGCATGCGAGGTTGTGAGAAGCATAGAATTCTTAATTACTGTTGCTACCAGGTCCGCATTGATCCGGAGTGATAGAACCTTTTACGGTCCAAGCTAAGAAGGGCAAATAGTTAAACCCCAAACTGGGTCAAAACACCGTGAAAGTATAAAAATAGACTTTTATAGAAACGTATACATAAAAATAGACTTTAATAGAAAAATATAGATTTTTAAAGGAAAAATATTACCAACAATACATTTTTGAAGAAGAAAGATTATTGCAATAATACAATTGTGAAGGAAAGAAAATTATTACCAGCAATACGTTTTTGCATACAAAACTAGAAAACATCTTGAGCTTTTTTTTTTATAGGAGAAAAATTAAGTATATATGCATATTTCTCTATTTATATATTAATTTTCTTGTTTAATAGTTTATTTTGATTTTTAAATGTAATTATTGCTGGTTTTTTCTCTAAGAATAATTTTCAATTTATGCTATTGACATTATGTAGGGTGCTTTTTTATAGTTTCCCATTTGATTTTCTTTTTGGCTCAAAATATATATTGCTTGTGATGCTTGTGTATTTTTATAATTTAAATGAAGTTTTGTGGTTATTGTATCTTTCTTGATATTTTGTGGCATGAAAATATGGCATCAATGTACATGTTTTCTTCTGTGTTATTTGTTAGTGTAGCATTGTGTATTGTGTTATTGATAAGAAATTTGTTGTTAAGTGGAAAGTTTTCTTTGCTTCTGTAATTTATTTTCTTTGGTGATATTTTGTTGGTTGTTATTGCTGTGTTTGTTATTAGTATCGTTGAGTATTTTTTATTGTGTTTGGTTATAAATTTTTCATGTTTGCATGCAGTTATAACTGATTTTAACTGCATTTTTGCTAAGAAGTTTGTGGTTCTTGGGGAAGTGTTTTTCAGTTATAGTGAATAATCTTGTTTCCTATTTTATTTTTATTGTGTCGCAGTAGATGAGTTGAACCAGATTATATTTTTATTATATTTTTTACCTTTGCTTTTGCTTGAAATTATTTCGCTTTTGTATTCTAACTTGTTTGAGTATGCTCTGTTTCTTTGGACTGATTCATATATTTTCGCTTTCATTTAATATTTCTAATCTGCGTAAATTTGTTGTTCTTTTATTTATAGATATGGATAATTGTAAAATTATACTATCATCACTCAAAAATTATTTATTTAATCACTCTTCACTTTGGGAACAACCTATATAATTATTTACACGCTTTAGTGATGAAAACGATCTCTCACAGGAAGCAGATGTGGCACGTATCGTCAGAATCAGAAGCGGATATAGACATTTTTATTTTAATTTAAAAGCAATGTTTAAATATTTTCTTATCGCTTAACGACAGGTGTCAGAAAATGTCGTTGATTGATAACTGGAGACTAAATTAATATTGTTTTAATTCAAATTGTTTTAATTACCCAAATATTCTTTTAAGATAAAGTTCAACCTTTCTTCTTTAAAATAACATTAATATTATTACATGAAATTTAAATATTTTAATTGAACTTAAACATTAGTTATTACAGTGAATTAAAAAAAAATCCTTTAACAAAATTTAGCATGTTTAATGAAATAATAAACAATCAAGAATTCTTTTACAGAGCTTTAAAAAATAATTTTAAACATTTTAAAACCAAATTTTAAGAAACTGAAATGGATAAAAAATTATCTTTTGATTAAAAATACTAGACTTAGCCCGTTTATCTTTTTCGCTCTACTTATGAACTAGTCAAAACCTTCCTGGGTAATTGTCACTGACTGAATTCAGGTCGTAAGAAACGGTCAATCATGCTCTACCTGGGTTAAAAAAATCTAAATTTCAGCGAAAAAAAAAAAAAGAAAACATTTGATGCGACATTAAAATTCATTATACACCCTTGAGAACATAATAATACAAATATTTCGTCTAAATCTGTATGATTATATGTCCTTTGAATAAAAAGTATTTGATGTCAGTTGTATGCAACAAAATTTCATCACTTCAGTGCTGAAGCATAACAAAAAAAACGACTGGATACTGTCGTTTTTTTGTTTTTTTTTTGTTATGCAAATTGTGTTGATTATTTTATGTCAAAATAGAAATTGGAATGCAAGAATAATTATTTTTGTTAATGAATTTAACAATTTTTCGTGTATAGAAATAGTTTTCTAGATATAAAGCCCATTACATTTTCATCGTATTTCAATTTCTGCTATGGTCGCACTACCAACCAAGTCTGCGAGAAGACCTTTTTTATCATTCTAAGTGCACCTACTATCACTGGCACGATTCTTGTTTTCAATTTCCACATTTTTTCTATTTCAATTTCCAGGTCTTTATATTTTGAAATTTTGGTCCAATTATTATCCTAATCTATCGTGACGATTTTTATATTCATTTGGGGCAAGTACAGAACAATCTGAAATTAGATGGTTCATTGTTGCTTGGTGTTTATCACAGAACTTGCATTTTGGGTCCACATTATTATGTAAAATATTTGCCTGGAAGTTCCTAGTGAAAATAATTTGGTCTTGCGCTGCAAGAATAAAGCCTTCAGTCTCAGACTTTAATCCAAGATGCACGTAACCATTGATGTGTATTAACTTTATCAACATTGGATTTCGTGGCATGTTCTGAATATTGGCCATGCAGAGGTTTCTTTTGCATCGTTATCTGTTCATGAGCTTTATCATTGGCTTTCATTTTCATATTTTTTGCCGCAATAGTTGGTTCTTGGCTTCTGTTTTGCTTTTCTACAGAATCTACTAAATTAAATCTTGTTTGTATTTACTGACTTCTTTTATTATTGAATATGTTTCTTTCTATTTTCATGTTGTTTAACTAATTGTATCATACAGTCCTTAGTTGATTCTATATTGTTGTCTTGTATGACAACTCTAGCTGAATAAAACCTCTTCCACCTTTTTACGGCGTATGTATAGACGGTCTAAATCAGCCTTTGGATGATGCATTTTATGCTTAGAAAGAAGCTTTCTTGTTTTAAAATCCATTCGGCTGATGTCGTTTAGAGTCCAGTTTAAGATGTTGAAACTATATTGAACAACTGGGATTGCAAAGCTATTAATAGCCAAAATTCTGTTCTGAGAATTCAATTCAGTTTTTAATATCAGTCATAGCCTTATATAGTACTCTTTACGCACTATTTCTTTTATTTTTATGGTGAATTTTTTCCCTCTCATTGTTACAGCAGGGTCTAATCTAATTAGGATGTTTGTTGTAGCGATCCACGTAAAACTATAGCTTTAGCACATTTATTCAAATTGAATTTCATTCCAACGTCTTCGCTGAAGCATTTTACAGTTTGCAGAAGACCTTCCAGATCGTTATCATTCTTAGCATACAACTTTAAGTCATCCATGTAAAAATGTTGTTGTTGTTATTATTATTATTATTATTATTATTATTATTATTATTATTCAACATACTTGAAAATTATAACTGCAAATAGAAAAACTGTCAAGATTGACGAAAGATAAATAATCTTAAACAAAAGCTTTCTTTGGACTTTAGCCAATCATGCAAGAGCCACCATTATTGTGTCTGTTATTATCAAGCTGCCTTGCTGAACGTATCCATTTCTTCATTCACACTGCTCTCACCTTTTACTATGACCGACATATTTAAACGAAATAAATTTGCAAAGCTTAAAATGTACACTGATTCCGCATGGATGGTGATCGAATGTCGCACGTGCTCGTCACTATTAGCCTAGTTATTAATGAGATGTTGATGTGTATGCAACCAAACCAAAAGATCTACTTTAAGAAAATTAGAATAACGCCTAGTATCCCATCGCTTCAGAATAATGTTTCTTTGCTCTGCAATATTCTGCGAAAAGTGCTATCTGTTTGAGATAGCACCACTTGATAATACAAGGTCTCCAATTGAAAACGCAAAACGACTAGGAATAATAATAGTAATAAGAATATCGTTTGCATAAACTCTATCCGTATGAAGTCGTACAATCTAGAAATTACTCTAGTCGTGGGAAAAGAGTTAAAGCATCTGTTATTGAGTACTGGATCTAAAATTAACCTATATGATGTACTTGTCTTTCCCTATAAGACGTAATACAATTTTAATTAACCATTTTTAGGTTTTCTCCTTTTTGCTGCATGCCTTCAGGAGATGGACGATAATCGATCTCTAGAACATTCCTATCGCTAGTAGACCTTAGAGGTTTTTCCACGTTCACAGGTTTCTGCCCACTGTCTTATTCAAACTAGCTCGTCATTTCGACGGTTCGTTGTGAATATCTGTTTTACCCTCAGTATGCACTGTGCGAGTTAAATTTTCCAAGCTTGCCTTTCTCTTTATGTTTCCAAGGGATTTCCGCTGTCTTATTTCTGATTCTAAGCATACGTGTTGTTTTTGTTACCATTTCCATTAAGACTTTTTCGTTTCTCGCTCCATAAAAAAATCGTTTCAGCCATACAGTTAATGTGGTCAGCATGTGTTTGAATTTCTGAAATTGGGCTCCAAAACCTACATCTATGGTGTAATCATAATTCTTCTCACTCAAGAAGCTAAACTGAACCCAGACAAAGCATATTAACATAAAATTGTAAAAAGAAAACTGTGTTTCTCAAATATACTTTGTGAACTTGAAAAAAAAAGTATTCAAGACTCTGGCCGTTGACATCCAATGCAGCAGACACATTATATAGATGGTTTTTATCAATTCAATATGCTTTAAACTACTTTTAATTTCCGTGGTTTGAAGTATTTATTTTTAACATGATTACTAATTCACCCTTTGCATCATTTAATTATGCTTCTTCTTTTGTGTAATCTCATATTTATTTTTACATCTCTATTGTATAATTCTCTTATGGTTAAAACACTGGTTCTCGTATGATAGGCGAAGTAAAGCAACATGGAACACAGAAAATATCTGGATTGGTGACAGTTTAGGAATACGGGTCGGAATTGCAGTGGGGTTCGATATATTCGCTTACGCGCTAATATCTTTGAGAATTCATTTCTTCCCCAACAATAGGTTAAACGGTATGGTATCTATCAGTAAATTATTAGTGTCCCCACCAAAAATTATTAAAATCTAAAATATTTTATGGTTTAAATAACCTGCAAAAGGTTGATAAACTGTAAGAACAAAACAATCAATATTCAACATGAAGCAAATTAAATATTTACTTTCTCGCTTAGCGCTTATTCTAACTCTCTGTTTATTGCTTTTCCTTCTTCTGTACCTGCCCTTGCCTTTATAACGGTTTGTGTTGTTTTTCCTTCTGTTTCAATCTTTTATGACAAAACACCACAGAGTAAGCAACAACTGTAGCTCGCAGCAAACATTCTGGAACGCTGAGCAACATGTCAAATCGCTTACACCAAACGGGCAGGCAATCTGCGAATAGAACTGAAAGAATCCCGGCTTTATTTACACGTCGCCGTTTGTTTGCCAACGCGTGTCTAAATTGGTGTGTTATGCGCGACGCTGCTCGCGATTTATTGTTCTGAATGGACTACAAAACATCAACCGATCGTTATTTTCATTTTATTTTTTATATCATTATTTATTCATTTATTTTTTTTTGTAAAGCCAAGGGAAAATATCACTGCACATTACGAAGGGCCTTTTTGCTTATCATGTTACTTAAGCACACTCTTAAGTTCACATTTATATCTACATAGAAAATTAATTTGAATGAAGACACATTGTCAGATAACAAAATCAAAAACTTATACACACATACAATTATTACTTTAGTAAGTAATCCTCATGGGGTACCCCCTACATTTTGATTCAAACAGAGATAAATTACACATTTTTGTATAAACAGTGCAAAATAATCTGCGCAACTATCCGTTAATATATATATATATATATCGTTAATTAGGACACATTCACTACTGGCGTATGAATACATGATATATCACATGCTAAAGGTCTATCTCCTTCTTCCGAGTTCAGCGGTAACATCGCCGACTGATGTTAATTCGGTTGTGTTTCAACCCTCTGGGTAAAAAGCAATCGGATGTCTAACCGTACAGATCTGTCTGTGGATGACAAATATATATATATATATATATATATATAGTAATAAGAGGAAAACTTAACACATGATTAAAGAGTATTAATCCAGAATTTATTTCGGCAGAATTTATTTATTTTTTTCAAAATTACACAACGTTTTGTCAAGCCCAAAAAATAAAATATCACATCTAAATCAGAATATTCAAAAAATAATCCCAGAGAGGAAGTAAAGTTATAGGTGTATACAGATAAACATTGCAGCAACAATATAAGAAGTGCCACAAAATTAGGAAAACATACACCAAATCTCGCATACAAACAAAAAATGTACAAACGGAAAATATATATACAAACACAAAACAGGAGAATAGATATAAACCTACCCAAATATGCACACAGGCATATAATTATCAGACTCCATATATGTACACAATAATAACACAAAATTAAAAATTAAAAATAACCAAAGAAAAGTAACAAATAAAATAAATAAACAGAATGTGTTGAGTTTTCCTATCAATAATTTATATTGATATAGATGATTTCCATTTGGCTCTTTCTTTTATTTATTTAATATTTTATATTAATTAGATAATAATGTTTGTATTATCGTCTCCGTTTTCACGGGTTTATCATTTTTTTCTATTGTAATAAATTCTGTGACCCACAGAATATAATTTTGGTCAAAAATAGGAATGCAGTCTGGCAAGCAACAGTCTGTTTACATTAAGGAGATATAAAACAAAGGCAGAGGCATGCAGCAACCAATGGCAAATAAAAAGTGTGTTTACGTCAAAGGCAGCTATTTCAAGTTCAGAAGGCATAAAATAATAGAAGAGGAATGCTGCTAGTGGCAAACAAAATGTGTTTCTGCATTAAAGGAATGTAAGTATATATTTGTGAGTCGACAAAATATGGTTTTGCAACAGGGTGGCCGTTTTCATGGTAAAAAATATATAAACACTGAAACGACAGAAATGTGATAACGTCAAAAAGGCAACTATCGGCGAAAGTCGTGAGTTGGTATGCCTACTCAGAGATGGCGCAACTGGAAGAAGGTTTGATGACTATCAATTTATATTAGTTCAGGTTTTGAAGGGCCAAGTTCGGAACAGCCAGAAGAGTTGGAGAGAACGCAAGGAAAAAAATTCTAGAGAGTCAACTGTTATGTTGTGACGTCGCTCTAGGGTCGCTAGTCGTGAAGATGGCCTCGACGCAGTAGCTGGTCTTCGAGACGTCTATTATGAAGGCGCTCCCCCTTTGCCTACGCTGTGAATTCTGATCCAAGGAAGGCACGCTAAAATCTGGATAGCTGGGTCTTTACCACATCGTATCAGGCCGGACGTGCCCGTACATTTGTTTAAACAAAAAATACGGCACCAAAAAAAATAAATAAATAATTTCGATAATGCCTGAATAATTTACGGAAAGAGTCTTTATATATATAATAAAAATAAAAAAATAAAAAATAGAATATACAATTGTCGAATTCAATGTTCACAACGGAGTAAAATTTTTGTTAAGAATAATCAGAGCTCTCAATTTTCCAAATAAAAAAGTCTTTTCACAGTACTTTACCGAAGCTTTACGGAAATGGCCGATGTGGGCTGTTTTCTCGACAGCTTTAGTAAATTCGTCAGGACTCTTTCGCTCGGCTCTCCTATTGACTTTTTTTCACTGTGGTCTCGATTTTTGTACTTGTCCCCAATTCTCTTGGGGGGTGCTGAATGGCCGGGGTATATTTATGCAAATCAGATCTTGGACGAATGAAATTTCTTCCACCTAGACATTTCAAGGCTGAGTTATATTATTTCTTGGGTTTAACTAATGAAGTAACAACAACTTTTCTGATGTAATTTCTCTTCCCCCTATTCTTTTTAATTACATCATTTTAGGTTTTCAAATTTTCAATTCCCAACAAATGTGGGAACTAATGGCCTGACCTTACCCTAACTCAATCAAAATCTTGACAGCTTTGTTTTAACTATCGTTTTTGCTTCTGAATAACAATGAAAAAAATATTTTTCTTTTCTTCCCAATTTCCAGCTAGTTTTTCTAATTTCCGGATTTTACAAGCATCCGAAAATTAAAATATTTTTAATCAGCGCTCACATCGCGTTTTACAATAAACTGCAAAATCAACACCACCACTAATAATAATTTCTTTCGCTCCGTCGTATTAAGCTAAGAGTTACATTTTTTCATATGTAGAAATAGGGTTACAATGTGCGTATATGCGTGTTTCCCTTTGACTACTAATCGATACACAACCGTCATCGAAGAGAATAAAAATATAAGATTAACATTTTTATATATACGTGTTCGTTGTTAACATTTATCCCTCAAGACAATTGTGGTTCCGGCAGCAGCATCAGTATATGCCAAACACAAATCGGTATAAAACACTATATATGTATATAACAGATTTTTATTAATCTGATACATAGCATAAGACTTTATTCAATTTTTCCTGTATTCATATATGGAAACACATTTAGAACTCAAGAGAAATAAATTTTTTAATATATATATATATATATATATATATATATATATATATATAAGTGTAGGTCGATTTTTAAGCCAGACTCTTGGAAAAGCTTAGATAGATAGGGAATGACATCATAAAACCACACACAAAATAGTTTTTATTTGAATTTCAATTTTTTTTAAGGAAATGTAATTAAAATTAAATTGATGTATTGGATAGTTGCAGTGATTACTGAAATAAATAACCAAGCCTAATAAATAAAGTGAATGTAAATATTTTAAAAACTTCTTTAAAATACTAGAAGAGATAAGCATATCAAATAGTAAACATATAATTGTTATAAAAAATCACAAACCTTTTAAATTTTTACATTAGAATGAATTATTTTCGTGCAGTTTAAAAAGAAGCAATATTGATGTATTCAAATCACAGATCATGTTGAATGAAGTTATTGCTAGTGTATTTTACATTTCGAATACATTTGTTCACAATGAAATCTGTAAAAAGATTTATAAATCATAAACATGTTCTAATTAATCTTAAGCGATAGTTTTATGTCGGTTTTGCTTTTATTTTTATTGACCAGGATTTGCATTTCGTGACTGATTATTTGCATTTACACTATTATATCAATACGCGTTTTGTTTTCATTTACATTGAAGGTTTTTAAGAAATGTAAGTTAAGAAATAAGGTATTAATTGCACATGCTTTTAAGTAAAATAGACAGTGTAGTTTAGTTTATTATTTCCTAGAGCAATATTTTAAATGAAAATGTTTTATTACAATTTCTAAAGAAAAAAGCAATTTAGGAGATATGTTTCATCTAATCTTGCGACATTTATACTGATGTCCTTCTTTTAGATATATAGTCAATGGGCCTTTTTAACCTAGACTTTGGTTTTAAAAATAACTGATATGTCAAAAATAAAGAATAGGTTAAAATAAATATAGTTATACATGAACAACGCACAGAAGGTAAAAAAATATTGTATATTTAGGAGTTGATGGTAAGTATGATAAAGAAACTTTTATAAAGTATTTATAGAAGGAAATGTTGGCAGGAAATTAAAAAAGTAGCCCAGGAGATCATTTAATATTTACTCAAGAGACAGGAACAGAAACTGAAAAATACCTGATTCAAAGAGTAGTTCCAACTACAGTTACCACTGATGTTGTTCTAACAGAAAGAGCTTTTATTTACTTTTTTATTTTTTTTAAGAATTTGATAGTATAGACATCTTTAAAAATACACTTCTAGAAATACAAAAACAGGTGTTGGATGTAAGGCGGACCTTGTAACAGCTCTGGAGTAGAAGCTCCATTGAAAATTACATACAATTTGTTGTTCATACTATCAAATTTAGCTACCATTCAGCGATATATGTTGATGGTAGAATACGAAGCCCGATTGGTTTTACAGAGTCAGAACGTTAATTATATGAAATGCACTGTCATGATTGCCACATGAAATTTACTGACCCTATTAATAATATTGTTCAGAATTAATCAATCATAAAATGAAATTAGTAAACATGCAATCACTGATAAGATTTCTGAATATATCAGGTTCTTGATAAGAACGGCGAAGCTAGAGCCGTTGCCCTGAATATCTCCAAAACATTCGACAGAGTCTGGCACGCTGGCCTATGGTATATCTGGACGCTTGTTTGACGTAATCAAATCGTTCCTATGGAATCGCATAATGAAGGTCATTTTAAACTGGCATACTTCCAGATCTTATACCATGGACACGGGTATCCATCCAGGCTTTATCGTAGATCCTACGCTTTTTCTGATTTTAACCAACAAATTCCCTGATAATATTATATCACAAATAAGCGTCTACGCTGAAGATACCGCTATTGACTTCTGCCTCAGTAAGAAATCTGCTGATGCAGATAAAATTAACTTTAGTTTGGCCCTCGAAAAGGGCCTCCAATCAGTAGCAGGATTGGGTAAGAAATGATTCAAAAGCTTTAACTCTTCTAAAACGAAGTTGCTATCCTTTAATCATCATAGACAATCTTTCCGACCTGTCACCAGCATGGATCACGCTAATCTCCCTGAGAGCAATACACTACGCCTCCTCGGTCCCACTCACTCAGCTGACCCGAAGTGGAACGACTAAATTGAATTAATAGCTAAAGCTACTCCTAAGAAGGAGGTTGAGTCCCAGGGTCCGGCCAGGATGTTCTTCTCTTCCAAATCCATCGTGCACGTTTACAAGTCTAACATCTACCCGTACATTGAATACTGCTGTCATATCTGGCCGGACGGCCGTGCTGTTCATCTTGGGGTTCTCGACAAAATCCAAAAAAGAATCTGCAATATAGTCGATCCTGATTTGGCGGCCCGCATTCAGTCTCGCTCTCACCGACGAGGTGTGGCTTCTCTCGGTCTCTTCTACAAATAATATCACGGCTTCTATTCCGACAAAATTAGCTTCCTGGTGTCCTCCTTACACGAATTTTCATGAGCAAATAGACTGGCAAAAATGTTCCATATTTTACTGTAAAAATAGTCAAGTGTGACCACAACTTCTACTCTAACAGCTTCTTTTCTTCGCACTTCCCGCCTGTGAAACTCTCTTCCATATTCTTGTTACCTTGAAAGCCACAATCTCCAAGAGTTTGAAGGCAATGTCAACCGTCATCCTTTGTGTCCTTGATTCCTATCCTTCCTTTCATTTTACACTTTGCTCTCAAGCAAGTTTTTTTAACCAATTTATCCGCCCTGCTCTTACCGATTCCCCGACATTTACTTCGACCTGTTCTCCTCCCTGTCTTCACTCTTTCTGCGCACCAGTGGCAGTTCTGCCTTGCTTGGGGGAAGACGATTATAAAAATAAATGTGAAGTTTGAGCATCTCTTATAAATAACACAGAATTAAAGTTTATTAATTTAACTTCACTTCCCGAGGTTTGAAAGAGCAGTGAAATTAATATCCGAAGCTTCTTGTGTTGTTTACGGATGGAAAGCAAGACAAACACATTTTTGCAAAAAGCTCTAAAAATATTATCAAGACCGCCTTAAGTTTCTAAAGGCCGTTAAATTGAAAATTTTGATGATATGATTATAAAATATTTACATCGAATTAGTTTTCATGGAATATGATGTTGATTAAATAAAAAATAAAATTCTTTGATTTACTGTTGGAATAATGGAATTTTCAATTAAATATTGCGAAATCGAATGGTTTAAAACACATTTTCAATGTCGATATTTGGTTGTATTTGCTAAAACATATTTGAAAGCTAAGAATCTATATTTTGTGGTCAGTTTTGTGATCAACTATCTAGCTTTGTCCAAGTTTGATTTGTGATAAAAAAGGTAAAACCGACCTTTACTAATATATATACATATATATATATATATATATATGTGTACACACACACACACACATATATATATATATATATATGTGTGTGTGTGTGTGTGTGTGTGTGTGTATGAATGTGTTTGAGTGTTAGCCTATATATATATATATTAAATAATATTTTGACATAAGTAGGAAGACATGTAGAGAAGAAAGGGGACATGTAGAACCTGATGCTCATGGTACGAATAGAGGAAAAGAGGGACAAGGGAAATCAGTGTATGACATACTTGATGGAACTTGTGCATATAGATGGCGAAGCAGGAGGTTAAAGGGGATAATGGGAGAAGTGTTTTTAAGAGCTATAAGAAATAGAGAGATGTGGAGGGCCATGATCACCTACGTTTTGAAGTGACACGGCACATAGAAGAAGAAAAACAAGGAGAAGAAGAATGTCTCTAGTCTCCGAATTTCAAAGATGTAACGATGAAAAACTCCTTTTAGTTTGGTGCTTGAGTTTGCGAGCCAATTTTTACTGAAAATCCACCGTGTAATCAGGTGTACATTATACCCCTGAAAGAGTGTTACAGCCGAGCGAAGTTCAGTTAACCTTCGAAACTATGCTTCTTCTTCTTCTCTCATTCCCATCTTTATCAAATTTGATATGTTAGATTTAATGTCCGAAACGTGAACAATGCTATTTCTAAAAAACCAGTTTGAAATTATATCTGTGAAATAAAACATCTGATTACAAACAAAATTCACCATGTAATAAAATTAACAGGGCGTTTATTTAGATATGAGCATCCTCTAAAATAACATTTGATGTAATAAGAAATAATGTAGGAATTAAATAAAAATTATAGACAAATTATAATGCATTCTACTCATGTGTACTTCATGATTTCGCACATTGATGACATACCAGTTTGCAATTAAGTCAAATCTGTCTGACTATTTGCATCCAATGATGTTTCTTGTGATTTTCAGCACTGTTCCAGATGCGACTTCTATTAAAAGCAAAGCCTAATCTTTCACAGAATTCTTAGATTCATAGTTTCTAGAATCCTTTTAATTATTACTTTTCTTCTTTATATTTACCATGTACCGCTGTTGGTACACGTATAAATATAATTTGTCATTCATGGTTTATTTGACATTGTTGAACACAAAAACACAGGGTGCATAACAACAAAGTTGCTATATTTCCATTTAAGCTCTCCCATCTGCGAAAGCTGTAGTTAATTTCTGGCGCCGATGGTGTCCCCATCGGGGAAATGACTAGTGCTGGAACAAATGTTGTATTTTGTCCCATGTATGCGTAAGAATTTCTCGATAAAATGGGCTTTATACCACTTTCCTTACAAATCTTTTTCTTTCTCCTATTCTTTGTTTCGTATTTACTCGTCGTCTTTCTTTCCTTTATATTTCATTTCTTTTCTTTCTCTTTTCTTTCTCTTTTCTTTGTTTATTTGTTTCTTTCTTTGGTTTACTTACTTTCATTATAATTTCATCGTCTTTTGTTTCCTATTTTTCTAACAAAATATTTCTTGAATTAATTCAAATTGAATAAGGAAAAAATCATTTCGCAATTTTCAAATTCTAAAATTGCCAAAATACTTTCCTCAAAAGAACAGTAAATTTAAAACTGAACAATAGAAACGCAATGAACGAAAGTACAGGAAAGAAAATAAAAAGATATCTCATAAAATATTCTAATCCAAGGTTCCATTATTTGAAAATGAATTACAGACATTAATTTCTTATCATTATTTGCTTTGAACCCATGATAATTAACGATGAATAGCAAGTGACAACAAGTCAGTTCAGATTTCACAAGACTTATCCTTATGTAATTTATACTTGTTTTTACTCTTTTATTTTTTTTATTACTGTTGATTAACAATAAAAAAAATTAACAGATCTGTTCCATTTCACGCTACGTAATAGTCAGTCACTGAATCAGCTAAAACGATTGTCATAAAAAGCAATAATAATATGAAAGAAAAAGATGTCTTATATTAATAATTTAAATAATTCATGTAATAATTCAGGATCTATTAAACAAATATTAAATCAGGTACTAAATAACGTGTAGATAACCGTTGATGGTTCTCGAATAACACATTTAGGTTTTACCAAGTTATTGACATAGACTCTTTTGCAAATGATTTGAAATAAAACGAATAACGTCTTTCTAGAATTTTTTGCACTTTCCTTGATCACGTATACGTCGTCCCTTAGTGTTGGTTTTTTTCTTACGACCACATTTTCTTTTAAGTTTTAGATTGGTGGATCCAGTTTGTTTCTTCACTCTGATAACACAACTGACATTTAAAAAGCTGACATTAACGATATCCACGATCTCTCTGTAAAGCTTACATGTGTGTTTGTGCAGCGTTACAAATTTCATAAGCTTCGTTGGGGCATCGTTAATCGCAGACAATGGCCGTAGGACAACTAATCGACAGTCGAGACAATAGTGAATGAGCGTGAAAAATATCTGATACATTATTGTTGACGCAATATTTTAAAGGCCAAACCAATGCAAATGACCTGGTGTGAGAAAAACAGAAATCGATTACACCCTGTCACTCCGGTAGATCTAAAACTGACATTATGGCAAAAGAAAAGAAACTAAAGTAATTGTTTCAATTAATTTGCACATGGGTGTACATGGTCGAATCGATTATGGCGACCTCCATGTAAACCAAGTTCTCAAAATGTGTAATCGTGTATCACTGAGTATTTACTTAATTCTCTTTCTAATTTTGGAAAGTAGTGGTTTAGATAATCACCAATATTTCAATGACAATGCTCTAATTTTCTTTCTTTCTTCCTTTCTTTACTATGAATAATAGGTCGAATTTTCATTATTAGTATTTATTGATAAAATTCTCTTGTCACTGGAAAATATTATTTTTCTTTCGTTTCTGGATTTTTCCTTCCCTCTTTACTTTAAAGTTCCTTTCAATTTTTTTATTGCAATTTTAATCGTTTTCTATTTTCCAATTCTCTTTTCATTGAAAACTAGGAAAGCTCCCAGGGCGACGTTGATTAAAAATAAAACTCCCATTTCATTTACCAGATACCTTTTTTATTCTTTTATTGCTTCCCATGTCATTTCTTGGTATTTTCGCATTTTCTTCTTTATATCGTGAGTTTTTCTGGAACAGTAGAATTAAAAAGTATATATTCTCTGAGACTTTCATTTTGCGTAAAAATTGTTGCTTTGAATCTTAAAGCTTTATAATGTTATCTCCTCATTTTTATTTTGCTGCCTGCTCATTCTGTTTTAATTTTCACGTTTGGTAATCTCTGCGGATCAAGTGGTAGCAATACATCTTAAGTCTACAGCATCTAGTACTAACATTCTTATGAGTTTGACTTGACAGTTTCAATGTGTTTGTAGTTTCAGCAAAATTTTGAATTTTATACTTCAGGCAGGGTACTTGTTGTGGCGCTGATAACGAACGTTTGGCATTGTATCTGTTTGAGTTCCATTTAACATAATTTGGTCTTCCAGTGGGAATTCGGTTATTTATTTAAATTTCAAATTTCAAAATTGATTTAATAATCTTAATCTTAATCTGATTTGTGCTAATAATATTTGTCATGATGAACGTGACATGTTTTTTACAGTTCCCATTAAATAACCAACAACTAATAATGTAATTATTATAAAACTCAGGAATAAAACCAATAACAAAAACAATAACAATAATAATGAATATACTAAGGACGGTAATCTCCTCAGCCTTGAAATGATTCAGGAAGATTAGAAAACTAACTAAATATGTGTAAGCTTAAGAGTAGCCACCCAGAAGGCAACATCTTGAAAACGCTTATATTGTGAAGTGTAGTTAAGCGAAACACAGGAGACACAAGTCATTGGCGAATTGGAACGTTACTTTACGCTTCAATTACAAATTATAATGATTACAAACCAAGAACGAATATCAGTTTCTTAACGGAGAAAAGAAATGAATGAATCGATAGAAAGAAAAGATGGATGGGAAGATATTAGATTAGATAGATAGATAGATAGATAGATAGATAGATAGATAGATAGATAGATAGATAGGAACAAACTGAGATTAAAAGACAGAATTCACAAAAGAAATGCAAATAGATACATTAATAACATTAATGAAAGAGAGAGATAGATAGATAGATAGATAGATAGATAGATAGATAGATAGATAGATAGATAGATAGATAGATACTGAAATGGGTAGATTACAAAGAAGAATGAAAATATATGAGTACTTAATTGTCCAGAAATTTCATGTAGAATTTTAAGAGAAATTAAAAAACAAAATAAAATAAAGCTATTAAATCATTATTCAACTCAATGTGAATGATTTAATTGCACAACATTTGTTTTCATTTTTCCTTCAACTGAAAGAACCTTTTCATAATTTCGATGGTTTTCGGCAAAGAACTCATTACGGTGCATTCTTATGTCATAGAAAGAATTAAATTTTTTACCATTAAGATAATTTTGCAAGAACATAAATAAAGGAAAATCCAAAGGAGCACTGTCTGGTGAATATGGCTTGAGGGGTAACATAGCCCAGCCAATCTGCAATAATTCTGCTGGGTCGCCAAAGAGACGTGAAATCCTGATGAAAAAGCAACACTTTTTTCTGTTCACTATTTCCGGGCATATTTCTTGAATTGCTTCCTTTAATTCATCCAGTTTCAAGCAGTACTTTTCAAAATCATTTGGTGGGTTATTTAGCAGAAGTTCATATTACATTATTCGTTTTACGTCATACTAGATACGCAGCAGGGCTTTCGTAGGAAGAAGTCTAGATGTTAGCAGAGCTAAATTTGGTTCATGCCCCTTAATCCAGGATCTTTTTTCGCTGAACTATAATATCAACGATTCATTTCTCATCACTCCTCACAATTTGCTTAAAAAGTGTACCTTTCTTTGCATTTAAGCATCGTAACGATTTGAGTAACCAGGTTTCACTAATTGATCATATATGGTGGATTTTGATAAATTTATTGTTTCTGCTCTTTTTGGTACAGTGTAAAACGGGTTATTTTTAATCAATGTCTTGATTTGGTCGTCATCTGTAGTAGGGTATGGGGGCTGTGTGATCGTTCTTTATCGATAAGACAACTCTAAATTTCGTAAATCACTTCCGTAGAGTTCTGTTAGCTAAAGTAACTTATCGTACTCAGTACATACCTTTCTTATCACTTGCGAGTCAAATTTGCCTTTAAGGTAAGAAAAAGTACAAATATCTAAAATGCAGCTTATCATCTTCTATTTTCATAGTGATGAAAAAGTGACATAAATTAATTAATTATAAAGATTTTTTTCTCAAGAGATATTTTGTAGTTCTAATTAGAAATGTAAGGATAATATAGCGGATGGTGCAGTAGATATTGACTCGAAACGACAAATCTGGTAGCCAAGTTCGAATTCCAGTTGAAATCCTTGCATTCACTTACTCACAAATAACTTTGGGAAATGTATTAATCCCTTTCTTCCCTCCAGTTATGGGTTAAGTAATAATAAATATCCTTGGCTGGCAACCAATCTACCGCAGAAATCAATGGCAACATACTGCGGAATAATCTTCTACTCAGTCAGTCAGTCATATCACTTTCGGCGAAATCGTGTTTCACGTATGGCACTTAATTGAACCATATTATATATGTCGAAGAATTTTCCGTGTTCTAACATGATGGAATCTAGACAACTAAAAATCAGCATGAAATTACCGGATACCCAAACATCTATCTATCCATCTCTCTCTCTCTCTCTCTCTCTCTATATATATATATATATATATATATATATATATATATATATATATATATATATATATTTGTATAAAATTAAAAATATACATACGATGTTGCGTTACAATTTTTGTCCGCTTCCTTAGTGCATAACTTCATAGTATTATTATTCAGGTGTTACTAAAACTGTGCTCAATGCATAAACAGAGTTGTATTATATATTAATATAATAAACAAACAGATTTTTCTACGTCTGTGGCATGACTCGGATTTTTATGCCTTATGCAATCATCACGTGTATAATTCATAACGCATAATTCATGATGCATAGTTTGTATTATGCTCCTGATGATTGCATGACGCATAAAACTCCCACTTGTGCCACACACACACACACACACACACACACACACACGCACACACACATATATATATATATATATATATATATATATATATTAGGGTAGGTCGATTTTAGAAATTGTAAAAATCGTACTTAAGGAAAATTGCAAAATAATGTCAAGAGTTACAACAAGAAATATTTTTCTTAAAAACTTTGTATTTATTTGAGCCATCAAACTTAAAGACGAAATAAATTGGGATTTTTATCGCCATATAGGTGTCACCGGAAACATGTGTCGCTTAAATGAAATCCGAGTGTTAACAACAAGAAAGAAATACAATACGCTTAATAATAGATATTTTTAAGTTAAGTATTCATTTTCCTAGAAATTAAAGGAAAACATCAAAATTGAAAAGGGAATAAAAACGCTATGATATTTAGTTTAATATACAATTAACTATATACGTATGCTTTATAATTTATTATTTTTATTTATGGCATTCACCTGTTAAAATTACCTCCCCCTAAACTATTGTATTTACTTTGATTATTGTTTACGCTATTAATTATCAGGGACACCTCTTGTATCTTTTTTATTAATTAAGTCTTATTTTAATGACAATTTCAACTTTTATAATTATTCTGATCTGTGTATATATTTAAAGTTAATATTTATTTATTAAAAAGCCTGTTTACGAGCTAATCTCGAAAGTAACTCTACTTTAAGTCAAGTAAACATTACATTTAATGTAATGTATTTATTTCAAATTTTAACAAATTTATTTTTAAAATATTTGTGGAATTTAATTTTTGATAGTACATATATTTTTACAGGTATTTCAGGATCGTGAATACCTAAAGGATCAGAGGGGCAAAATGGGACCGAATGGCATTTTCCAGCTTGGATCTGTTGAAAAAAATGCTATAAAAAACTTAAAGGGAAAGAGAGAGGTTTAAGAAAAAATTTAGCTTCATCCCCAACAGCGTCATCATCAAATGTCCCGGCTAATGTTTCTTCCCCCTCCTATTCATCTCCTCCAAATGAAAAACCAGAAAAAGAATATTTGCAGCCAAGGAGTCATCCAAAAGGCACTTATAATTTTCAAGATATGCTTTCAAGTTAATCAGTGGGGACATATCTTCTAATCTTAGAGCCAGCCTTGTCAATGCATTGCTATTGGATTTGGAGGCTATGGGCGTTCTTATACCAAATATTTATATGAAAGATATAGATAAATGTAAAGTTGATAGGGCAAAGTCTAAAGTGAGAACAACTACCCAACAAAAACATGATAAAAGTGTGAAAAACCTTATATGTGTTGCAGTTGATGGGGCATCGAATAAGGACACATTGCTGTACAAGCAAATTGTGAAGGAAAATGGAGAAAAACATGAAAAAACTGAGGAATCAAAACGCCATTTAACTTTTACAAAGGAGACACCACATGAAAGTCAATATCTGATACATAGAGTTCTCACTAATAGTGGTGCAACATATGTTGTTCATGCAGAGCACGTAATGAATGTTTTGCATGAATTCAACTGTTAGAACACTATCAAGGCTATCGTTGTTGACAATATTAATGCCAACACAGACTTTAAATTTGGAATGGCTGCAATTTTAAAAAAACATTTCAAAAAATCTTTGCACAATTGGTTGCTCTTTGCACCATAATGAACTACATTTCAGAGCTCTTTTCAAAAACATAGATAGTTGCACAAAAGAACCTACAGCATTCAGTGGTTTTCTGGGGAAAGTATGCTCAAATGATTGCCCTAATTTACCCCAAATATCATTTTCCACTATTAGCATACATGATCTTAGTTGGAACCAAAGATTCCTGTATGAATACACAGTAAATATTTCTAGAGGTAAGTGTGACTCTAGATATGCCTCCTGGAAAATTGGTCCTTTAAACCAGGCAAGGTGGTTAACTTTGGCCATCAGGCTTATGTGTTTATGGAGTTGTGGCACATACCCACAAAAGCACAGAGCAAAACTCCAGAGTTGAATAAATTTTATTGTAAATGTGTATGCTACTTGTTGATTTGAAGTTAAAAGAAATAATAAGTTCCAAAATCAGCAAGTTTACATTTTTAATATGATCCAGAAGATTAAGAAGCAGCATGATGAAATCCAACAGATCACATTAAGAAATATGCAAGAAAGTACATATTGTTTACTGCCTGAAAACCTATATTCCATGGTCAAATCTGATGAAGTTGAAATAAGAGAAAAAGCTATAAAAAGAGTTTGGGCCATAAGGTAAGTAAATATTTATTTATTTATCAATGACTCAATTATTTATTGCAATTTATAGAATCATTTTCAAGATTTTATCTAATTTCGCCATAATTATTAAAGTAATGGAGACTGGAATTTTTTAAAAGGAATCAATAAATAAATTTTTATATTCTTTCAGGAGTGGGGAGTCAACTAAGAAAAGCTTAGAAAGAATACTAACCATAAAATTTAATGCCACACTGGACACATTTGATAGATTTTTCATTATGTGGCATTTTTGAACCACCAATGACGGAAGATTTTTCTGAATCTGAACTTCAGAAATCATTGGTTAAATGGAACCAAGCTTGATTTGACATATTTACCCTCACATACCCAAGGCATGGAATGGGGAGTCAAGTTAACAACGGAAGCTTTGCAAACTGTATATGATTTTGAAATAAGGCATCAACATATTACAGTCAAAGTTTTGAGTCAGAAATTGAGACCAGCATTTTTGTCGAAGGGCACTTATAAGGAACGATTTGACTCTATATTTATTAAGCTCTATTAAAATAGTGTTTGTTTTTCCTTGTTTGTTTGTTTGTTTCTTTGTTATATTTTCACTTATAACAGAAAGAAATCATTTAAAGTATTAAAATATCACTGCTTAATTTATAATGTTAAAAGGCAGTTTTTTGAAGAAGATAAAGAAAATGGGGGGGGGGGGGGCAGATTTTCAATTTAAAAATTAGTCATAATTTCTTTAATTAATATCATTTTTATAAAATAAAATGATATTCCCTGATTTAAATACTAAAATTATTTGGTTTTCTCACAAATATTCCAGCCAAATCTTGCAAAAACGAGAAATTTTCAGTATATTTCTGTCTGCGATCTTTGATGCCAAACGCTCAAAAAACCATTAAAGTATTTGCTCTAATATTTTGTATCAGTAATTAATAAGGTTCATACCCAACTTTTGGTAAGTGAGATCTTTTAATATTTTAAGAGAAGTGAAAAATCAACTTAACCTAATATATATATATATATATATATATATATATATATATATACTATGAAAATAGATAGATAGATAGATAGATAGATAGATAGATAGATAGAAATATCTTACAAAGGGACTACGGAATAGAACTGACGTTTAGAATGCAACCAAATTCCCACACGCCTTAATCTAATAACTTATTTCTACTAATTCTGTATAGATGTACGAATCGTGACATACAAAAATGAGGACATGTGCCCCAAAGTAACAAAAATATGTAATAATAAAACCTGTCAATTTACCTCTTTATAAATTTTGATTTTTTAAATAGCTATAAAGGATATGAAATTGAGGAGGACCATGTCTCCAACATCCTGAAAGAAACATAAAAGAAGGAGACTTAATTCTAGATATTTAGACTGAAATGAACACAAATTTATTGGTCACCATAATATACTTTCTTATGAATGCAGTTAATTCGGTAATGAATATTAGTCCTTTCTGTCAAACAAGGGAATATTAAAAGAAAGATTCACTTGTCACTGGCTTTGAATTTATTGATGCAGCCGTTTTTGTGTTTTATTTATTTCCACAGGAAGTAAATTATCTGGCAAACGTTTCTGCTTGGCTACAGCATTTTGGCAATTATCAAATAAATGCTTTTACAGCTACGCATCAAATTTCCGTGGGAGCAAGGGTCACCAAAATACAGTCGGCGGGCATCTTCCGGTGTACCACTTCCGGTGGACCACCACACGAATATTTTTTCTATCCTATCATATGAAGATCATCGCTATAAATTAAAAAAAGTTAAAAGATCTTCCCAAAGTCAGCGTTTTGTTAAACAACATTTCTTTTATGCCAGAATTTTTATTATTTCTGTTTTATATATATCATGTCTCTTCAGGACATGGGTGCTCATGGGTTTCCTCAATACCCTGCACTTTGGAACTGTTGAAATAGTGTTTGTCTTTCTGCTATCTACCCTTATTCTTGTTCTGCCAACCATTTACACAGACTCGTTCAGTTATTCTCTGCTTATCTTTCTGTTCCTCTTGCCTTCATCCTGTCCCGTGAGTATTATTTTTTCCAAGACATCTTTCTTCACGTCTGCCGTAGAAATTTCATTTGTCTCTTCCGGATTCTGAGATTTAATGTCCTTTTTGTTTCCATTTTTCTATTCTTTTTATTTACAATTTCGTCGATCACATTTTCAGTCCATGATATTTTTGTATCCTTCTGTAAAATATATTTGTGTTAGCTCAAGTAACTTCTTCATCTGTCAGATGTATGCTGACCGTTCCTCTGCCAGATGTAGGCTAACAATTCACCTGTCTGATGTAGGCTAAACATTACTCTGTCTGATGTAGGCTAAAGATTTGCTGCTATATATGATGACCGATATTAGATAACAGCCCATTATTTTTTCTTTGTTTTGATTGAAATGTTCCAGCGTCTAAATGGATTAGTTAACTTTTGAAAAGCATATTTATCTATTCTAAACTCCCTTCAAATTTTGGATGGTTTTAATGGTGGTTACAAAGATGCTGGACGTGATCATTAGTGATGGTGACGTCATGCCAATATTCAACTTCCCACACTGTCCACATAAGGTGCCTTGACAATTTAGTGATGGGTTGCGAGAAGACCTTATATCTGGCAACATAACACTTCACTATTCTAGACAAGCTATAGAAAACCATCATGGCTGTCAGACAATTTCTGTGGCCAGGTCCCAACTCACATCTGGCCGCCTAACTCCTCGAACTCGCAACCCACTTGATTATTATATTTGAGTCGCAGTTGAGCGAGAGATCGGAAAATTTTAGTGTAACACCAAAGATGACCTGAAGGCAAAGACTATGGTATCATTCACCAATTTAATCAAGAAGACCATTCAGAAGAGTTGAAGGAGATTCCAAAGTTGTCTAAAAGCCGTGGTTGAAGCTAAATGCGCTTTTGTTGAACAAATTTATTTTCATCTTTGAAGATATTTTCGTGTAATTTGATAAATATATCTGTGAAAATGATATATCTGTATTATTTTCATTTGTGCATAATTTATACGTTAATTTATCATAATACTTTCTCTCACTCTCCCTCCCCTCTCTATCTCTCTCTCTTTCTCTCTCTCTCTCTCTCTCTCTATATATATATATATATATATATGCAGCATATCATGTTCGGTGTAATAATCCGAACATATTATGTCTATTTCATTTGAATCCTCTCGAATTCTCTGATCTACTTCTTAATGCTATTATTAATGCTATTATTAAGTAAGGCGTTTTGTTTTTCTTTCATTTTTTTTTTTTATAATTTTACAAGTATTTTCAATCTCATCTGAGATCATCTTCAGGGGTGAATCGCTAAGAAAAAATAATGTAATTGATAGCTATAAGTCTTGTAAATGAGAGAAGAACATGATACAAGGTTTGACAGGGAAATGATGCGAGTTAGAGAGAAAGAGATGACAACTGAGATTGCATTGAAATTCTTGTAGCTTGTATCTGTCAAGGAAGAAATTATACTAAACGGAATTCCATAGGGGGAAGTGCGAGAAAAGAAGCTGAGGGAGTATAAGTTGCGGTTACATTTGATCAGTGTCTGTAAAAATGTGGGACCTAGTCGCTACTCTATTAACTCGAGTAAGTTCTTGCAGATGGGAAACTAGAGAGCTAAGCTCATCTGAGCAAAAGCCGTGAAAGTATTTGTAGAAGAGACAGAGGAAAGGCACATTATTTCGTTGAGAATGTGACGGGAGTTGAGCTCCCAGGTCTGGATCAATTGCAGATTCTCCGTTGGAGTTTTTCTCCTTACTATTACTATATATTTTAACAACTATATTAAAACAATTCCGATAATTTAGACGGAAATTGTATACTTAATTACAATTGTACGGATTTGAGCCTAAGAAAGACGAACGACAAGTTGTAAAAAGATAGAAGCAGTTTAAGATACGTGATACAAATTTGAGATAAAATGTTAAATATCTCAGGAGTGTTTTAACAAAAACGGATAATTTGACTATAATATCAAAGTGGAATTGAAGTAGTTAATTCGACCTCACAAAATTTAATCCAAGTATTTAAAAACAGGAAAATGTCGTGGGCAATAAAGTAAGGAGAGTTGAATTACTATGAGATCTCAATATTGCTATTTGGTTAAGAATGCTGCGCTATTTCGTAACAGGTTAAAAGAATTCCGTAGGCAAACCATGTAAGCAATGAGAAAGTTTAAAATAATATGGGAAAATAATACTTATATTTAGAATAAGAAGGCGACTAGTAGAATGTCAAAAACGCAAAAGAAAGAAGCCATTAAAAATGTGACACACACAAGACATATTAAAGGCAACAGAGACAGATGTAAAAAGTGAATAACATAAGTAGAATGTGCCATCGAGTGAAAGAAGTTCGATCAGATATAGATTAAACATGATAAACATTGCTAAGAGCTACAAATAATAGAAAGATTTGGAGAGCCATTATGAACCACGCTGTAACGGAACACGTTATACAGAAGAAGAAATAGATAGATAGATAGATAGATAGATAGATAGATAGATAGAAAGAAAGAAAGAAAGAAAGAAAGAAAGAAAGAAAGAAAGAATTCTGTCTATTATTCACTATAATATTCTGTATTTTTGTTTTTCACTCCTTTCTGTCGGACAGTATGGTCTTTGCTTTCCTCGGGTGTGTTTTGCATCCGATAATCTGATTGACATACTGTGATATCAAACGGAGAGGTAAAAAATGAACGGCGGTCAATAAGATTGATTGTTTAGTCATGAGAAAACTATTAAACTCCCTCTTCCACATTCTAACGATTCGCTTATCTATCTGCTTTTTGACGTCCGCAACCATGTTTCCCGCCATTCTTCCCACAGGCCAACCAATATACCCACCGGCCAATTCTCTTCAGCGATAATCTCCCGAGGTCTGGCATCTTCGTCCCAAATCGCAAATAGCACGTAAAAACCGGTCGCTTGAAGTGCAGACGCAGACCAACTCCATGCTGTTGATTCCATCGAATTATAGAAGATTTTCTCGACCAATGTTCTGACTGCGATGCTGGGCATGGTCACCGTAGCCGACATTTTTGCCTGACAGCATTTTCTCAATCGATATTTACTAAGCTACGCCTACAGCGGAAGGCCAAAATGATGAGAATGAAAATGAAAATACCGGGTTGCGCCGTTCATCGGAATAAGAAGAGTATAACTGCTTTGCCAAGCATTATGTAAAATTCTCGTTCTTATTTGTATACCGCCGGCACATGATTTAACACGTTATTGAGTTAGTTAGATTGAACTGTGCTGCCTCTTTAGAAAAAAAAAGCATGGTAAAAATTTGCTAGGGTAAAGTGTTTTATTTATTAAAAACATAAATTCAGTCAGTCAAGTTCCATACGTTATACACGCTTAGGTGGTCATGTCTCTTTCGAGATATGACTGACTGGGCAGAAGGTTACCATTGCTTTCTGTGGTAGACTGGTTGCTAGTTAAGGCTATAGAACCCAATCTGTCATGTTATTTAACACATAACTAGAGGGAAAGGAGACGAATTAATACCTTTCCAAAGGGTATTTGCGCGTAAAGTGAATGCAAGGAATTTAACTGAAATTCGAACTTGGCTTGCTCATTTCTCGTTCTGAGTCGATATCCACTGCACCACAACACACATCCAAATTACCGCACCATAAATGTAATGTAAGCTGTCTTTTATCCTCTTAAAAAACAGTGCTTTCAATCAATATAGAATAATATGTCCTTATAATAATATATTAACTGTAAGAAATGACTTAATTTTACAAATTGAAACAATAATGATTATATAAATAAGAAGGTGTGTCGGATTACAAGGTCAGCGTACGTCTTGGATTGCTACTCGCGATATCACTTCCTTTTCATTAACTATTTCTAGCAAAAATAAAAGAGCATTTCTTTTTCTTTATACTGCCTGTCGTATTTAATCTACGAAAATAGGATTTTCTCGGACCGATGTCGTTGTCTAGGAATACTTCACTTGCTTCTTATTTAGTACTGATCAGCTTTTGTTAAGTTAAATGAAACATTCAAATCGAAAATTTCCGATGTTTCAGGATCGACAAACACCGGATGAAGACTGAATGGTACAACGATCGAAAGTTTCCATAATAACAAAAAAGTTCAAGTCAATAGTCCACGTGTAAATAGTGTAAATAATGATAAGTCCTGATCCGAGATATTCAGTCAGGTTATTCATTGTTTCTGTGTGACACCCTTGCCTTTAAACTCTCTTCTTACGATCTCTTTCCTCGTAGTATTTTCCAGAAATTTCAACTATCTCTTCTATTTGGGATGAATTCCCTTTTTTTCTCATTTTTTTTATCAGCATCTCTTTGTAAAACTACATATATGATACGTGAAATGCTCTCTTCAACTTTGAGGAAATTGTCCATCACATTATTTCTATTCAGGTTCTAAGGCTGGCACAAACTTTAATTCGTTATTGAGTTAGAATTGAACGGAGTTGCATTTTCTAGAAGAAAAATATTAAAGATACTTCTGGAATAAAAAAAGAACTTTATTTATTAAAAGATAGTAAATAAAAATTTAACAGATTTTCTTAGTTTCTAACCATCTTCTCTATTTGTATTTTTTTGAAGGTCAGCAACGTCACGAAATTCGTTTTTAGAAAGCTTTAACAATCCTCCCTGAGCTTATACGAAACATAATAAATGAATCTAAGGCCATGCAATTGAAATCCAGAAAGAAAATTTTAAAAAATTCCCAGTTCATTTTCGTAAATCTTTGTTCATTTGCCTCTGCACGTAATGAATATTTTTTACTGCAGTAGAATCACTGATGATATTTTATTGTATGAAAAATATCACATTTGTTTTTGAGTGCGTATTTCAACTTAAAACTCACCGTAGCTTAAGGCAATTGTATATTCTTTAGCTACTAGAAATTCGTAATAAGGTATTTCTGTTGAATCACACCAAACACTAGGAATATATTATTTCCTACTAAATTCTGTTTAGGATAAAATGTATAAAAGTATTTTTGGATTGACATAATTATCTACACTCAGGATAATAAATGCAATTTTGATCGTCACTAAATGCGTTGTCCGAAACAGGCAGTTTTTGTGACAAAAACAGATCGATATGTGTTTAAACCGTGATTGATGTCTGTTTTCTTAAATGTTCATAAAACAAATTATTCTCTCATTTTTTTTTTAAAAATGCTTTGTTCAGTTGATTAGTGCGCAAGCAACGAGAGACAGCGTATAGATAAAAAATATTTGCGTTAAACTATGTAAGTGAGAGACTATCAGAAACTTAGCAGACAATATATACTTTTCTAACATTTATCTCTATCTAATTAGTTAAAAAAAGAGAAGTGTTTGAAATGTAATTTACGAAAATACGTGCTGTGTGACTTTTAAATTTATTTTAAGACGTAATTTATGCTGAACTTATATTGAAAAAGAATTCAAACATACGCACCGTAATGGGGGCGCTAGAGGTTGTCGTCAGTGATGTCATCGCGAGGATCACTAGGGGGTTTCGGGTCTTTCAACATCATACCCCCCTCACCGCGCCGACCCGACCAGAGATGATCAGCATCCGGCCCACCCTCGATAAGCGCTTTCAGACACTGGAAAATTACGTTTAGGCCCGGTACGAAACCCTACAAATGCCGATTGGCGACAGTCAAAGCCACTTTCCATTTAGAGACGAACCGCACATGAGCTCATCCGAAACATTAATTTAGACGCAGAATTTCGGGGAATTTTAGCTAACAATTTGGAATCCAGACACTCTCTCTTTTGATCCATAACCAATTAGCTGTTCTTTCTGCTGTTTCGGTTATGGACTTGAGTGCTTTTCTTTTTTTTTACTCCTACTATCCCAATATCTGTTAAGGCTTTGCATAAGGACCTTGCTGCAAATCCTCTGGTCCCCACTTCTATAGGAGTACAACTAGCCCTCCAGCCTTTAACTCTGCAACTCTCCAGCTTGACATTTAAATTTATTTTAAAACGTAATTTATGCTTAACTTATATTCAAAAAGCAAGTTTATATTTGAATGAACATAATTTTAATAATTTCCCAAAACGGTATTATTAATTAAAAGAAATATATATATATATATATATATATATACCACACTTCAAAAAATGATATCACATGCTTATTTGTTCGATATCAATGAGATCAAATTTTCATCTCTGAACGCATCGCTAAATTTGTTTAAATTCACCAAGGATTGAAACAATGTTAAATTGTTATTCAAAATCGGCAAGCATTTTAAAGAAGAAAGAGGGAGAAATGCAAGTGACAAAATATTTGAAAAAAAAAGGGAAGAAGATGTGAATGAACAAACGAACGAATCAAGTGAAGGTCAAGAAATTAAATTACGTTGATTTTAAAGAGACATTGGAACAAAGAAATTAAAAATGAAACGAGATGCTTTCAGCAAAGAAGTAAAATACTAGAAAATTAATGAAATATATGTAAGAAGTAAATAATTAATGAAAATAAAAATCAGAAAATAGAAATACAAAATATAAAAATAAAAAAAATAACTTTGAAGAAAGTGAAATGAATGATGGAATCAAACGAGAAAATAAAATAAAGTAAAATTTACGGAAATAAGAAAAATAAATTTAAAAATTGCATCCGCGAAATATATAAAACTGGAATAAAATTAAGAAGTGACAGTAAAAAAATATGTGAATCCATCTGATAAAAGGTTATAAAAATATAATGTTAATTCTGATGTATAATACACTAAAGTTCATCATTCAAATCCATTTTCACAGGGCTTACTATAAAAAAAAATCACTAGATGAATAAAGGGTTGATTACGCGTGTTTTTTGTATCTTTAATATCGCAAGATGTACAATTTTTCAAAATCTATAGATTTTGTTAAAAAAGACCCCATGTGATTATGAATCATCAGATTAATAAATCGACAACAGTGCGTCTTATAAAAGGGGACTGCGATCATCATTAAATTCTGTGCGAAATGGATTATTTAAAGGCATATCCTTTCAAGAAACTAGAATAGAAATGTTCCATTAAAAATTGAAAACAAAAACACATAGCGTGAAAAAGATCAAAAGAGAAATATAACAGAATATATATATATATATATATATATATATATATATATATATATATAAGGCATTTTTATTTGACGGTTTCTAACGTGTTTCAACATCAACGACTCAAAATCATCATGGACTTTCTGGAGAGACCAATCACTCTCTCTCTCTCTCTCTCTCTCAAACGAAATTGGTTATAAAGAATGATGAATCGAAAACTGTGTAATATAGTCTTGATTAGAGTTCGTTTCGATTGTTGGTCATTCGTAGTCAAACGCTCTGAGACACGCCACATCAAATAGTGGCTTCCCTTATGTGGACAGAGGTCGCAGGTTCGTAACAAAACTTTGTCGTAAATAATTAAGCCGGTAGAAATAAATATATAATACTTGATTATAAACTGAATTTCTATTTAAATGCGAGTATCGATCAAAAATATTGTTCCAACAAATAGTTTTATATATATATATATATATATATATATATATATATTAATCATATCACCCTGGGCAAGGCGGTAAGGCCACTGGTGCGCAGGGGGCTACGTAAGAGTGAAAAGATTGGAAAAGACGTGGGTGGAGTGGGAACCGGGCGATAGTTCAGTCTATCTACTCCAATTAAAAAAAAAATAAGGAAAAGTGAAAAGATTGGAAAAGAGAAAGCCGGAAACCACATCCTAAACAGGGAACAAGGGATGAGCCTCTACACCTGTTCAATAGACGTGGGTGGAGTGTCAACCGGGTGAAAAGTGAAAAGATTGGAAAAGAGAAAGCCGGAAACCACTACCGAAGTCGAAGGAGAGTGTACCGGAAACCCCTTCCTAAACAAGAAACAAGGCGATCACCTCCACACCTGCTCAGTAGAAGGGGGTGGAGTGTAAAACCGGGTGATGGAGGGTACTATCTACTCCAATAATAATTATAATAATAAAAATTTAAGTTTTAACTTAGTATAAGTCGAAACGAGATTTAAACGTAAAAATTATTTACAATAGCAAAATACTACCCCTGTTAAAAAATTCAGGCAACTAAAGACAAAAATTAAAGACAAAAATTAAAGACAGAAATTAAAATAAATTAAAAATCGCAAATCAACATACCAAGAAGGTAAGCCAAACTGATAAAGTTGAGCAGAAATACCGAAGTAGGATTCCATTCAGTAATTTTTACATAATTTTTTCGTAGTTGCCCGCCATCTTGGGTTAGTTGATGTCGAGAGAGAGAGGGAAAGAAAGAAAGAATGACTGATACTACACCACCTCTATCCTTAAAAATTCCTTCAAACAGCGAAACCACTATGAAGTCGAAACGAGATTTAAACGCAAAAATGATTTATAATAGCAAAATACTATCCCTGTTAAAAAATTCAAACAAATTAAAGAAAAAAATTAAAAACAAAATTAAAGACTTCGTTAAAGACAGAAATCAAAGACAGAAATTAAAATAAAATAAAAATCACAAATCAACATACCAAGAAGGTAAGACAGACTGATATATATATATATATATATATATATAAAAGCATGAGTTGTAGATATAGAAGAAAACGATGGAACATCCTGTACATAATGTAGTCGGATAACTCTCTAAGAGATCTCTAAATATATATATGTATATAAATACCTATAGAGGAAATATAAGAAATAATTAAGGCGGACACATTATTTCATGGTAAATCGGAAGTATAGGCCTTTTTCTGGAGAACTATCATCAGATTTCGTCTTTAATGTACAGAAGGTTTATCACGACTCTTGAAGAATTCGTGTAAATTCTCCTGTACAATAAAGACGGACTCTGATGATGATTCGCTGAAATATACCCATACCCCCGCTTTACTATGAAATAACCTGTCTACCTTAAATTTTATCATATATATATATATATAAATTTATTTTCAGAACAAACATTTTATGAGACTTATATTGACTAAATTTTTTTTTTTAATCATTTCACCCCTGGCAAGGCGTAAATGCCACGGATGTGCGGGGGGCTACACAACTTAAAAAAAACTTAATTAGAGGAGGGAGAAGTGGATTACAAACCAATTAGAAAGAAGCAATAGAAAGATGAAAATGCAGGTGTGATGACAGTTGCAAGGAGGAGAGAAAGGGAAGGATATACGGGGTGGGGGATGAGCTAGAGTCAAGTGGTTAGTAGATGAGTATTGACATTGCATTTAAATATCTGGTGGTTGTAGCCGTCAGGAAAGCAAGAATATGGCTGCGAGTTCCACAGGCGGGAAGTGCGAGAGAAGAAGCTGCAGGAGTAGAATTGTCGTCTGCATTTGGCTAACCTAACTGTGAATGGGTGGGACCCATTTGCTATTCTGGTTGCACGAGTAAACACCTGTTGAGGAGGCACCAGTGACTTTTCGTCTGAGCAGAAGCCATGAAAGTACTTATAGAACAGACAAAGGGAGGCCACATTTCGTCGGTGGGGAAGTGGCTGTAGTCGAGCCGCCAAGTCAGCACCTAACACGTTACTAACTCTCCTTTGGAGCCTGTCGAGAACACTGAGGTGAGCGGCAGGGGCGCCTGACCATAAATGGCAGCAGTACTCGATGCAGGGTCTAATGGTAGACTTGTATATATGAAGGATGGATTCAGGCGGAAAGAACATCCTGGATCGACACAGTGACACAACCTTCTTACCAGTGGATTTAGCTATGGATTCGATGTAGCGATTCCATTTGAGATCAGAAGAGAGGGTAAGGCCGAGGAGGCCCAGTGTATTGCACTCAGGGATGATGGTTAACAGACGCATTGAAGTTGGACAAGCCACTTCTTGCCACAATTCACCACAGAGTGTAGATCCCGTTCAAGGTCAGCAGCGAGATTATGTCTGTCCGCCATGCCAGGTTTCTTACTGGCGCGGGAGTATATTGTGGTGTCATCTGCATAGATGCCTACTTGGGACTTGATCTCATCTGGGAGGTTCGTTGATGAAAATAAGGAAGATCGTCGGGCCCAGGATAGAGCCCTGGGGGACACCGGCATTCGTGCTGTAGGATGAAGAGGCATGCCCATTCAAAACGACCTTCATTTTGTGGTTGTTTAAAAAAGACTGGATTAGGTCAAGCAGGCGTTCGGTATTGCCGTAACCCTGTAGCTTGCAAAGGAGGCCAGAGTGCCAGACCCTGTCAAAAGTCTTGGAGATGTCCAGAGCAACTGCACGAGCCTCGGCTGACTCATCGAGGGTCTGGAGCATGTACTTCGTAAAGGTTGTTAGCATATCGGCAGTAGACCTGGCAGAGCTGAAGCCATATTGCTTGTCAGAGAATAGTTTGTGGGCAGTAAGATGTTAAACTATTTCAGCATTGATTATGGCTTCAAACCCTTTCCCGAATATCCGTAGAAGACTGACAGGGCGATAGTTGGATTGGTCCGCGGGTTCACCACAATTCTTAAAAACAGCAACGACTGAAGAGAAGTTCCAGCATGCAGGAAAACAGGAAGCAGAAAGGCAGTAGTTAAACAGTTTAGAGAGGACAGGTGAGAATTCAGGGTCACACCTCTTAAGGACTATCACCGGGATTCCGTC